>CABFOW010000863.1:143892-156783 GCA_902141385.1 Timema californicum | reverse complement strand
CACAACAGAAACCGGCTTGAAATTGTTGTTCCGCATGCTATTAGAGGTAATGAATATACACTTTGTGAATAGACTGATTATATCAGCAAACTTATAAAACTAACGTAAATCTCCCCCTCAACATAATTGTCTACCATGCCGGGGATCAGACTCGGGACCTTTAGTCAAAGACACGTTACCGACTGAGCTAAGGTGTCGGACTCACGCGCTATTTAATCACAGACTCTTTTCCGGGCCGCGTGGCGTTTATTGGCTTACAAACCCGTCCAATCTGTCTTGAGGTGAACGAACCCTCTTGGGATTCTTACGGTCGAAATGTGCCCAGTCTTGTGACCCGGGAAGGAGTCATGTGTGGGATCCCCCCCACCCCCCGCCACATATTCATATGTTCGCACGGGCACTGGGTAAAACGCCAAGGAGAAGTGGTGAGGAGTTGAATTCCACAACTGTAGGACACTTCGGTTGTTCAATACGGCGTATTTGTTTAAATTGCACTTTATTTTTCTACAACAGTTGTTTCTATTATTTACGTGCCTGCTGATTATCTATAAACATGTCATCATCTTGTTACTCTACCAGAACCGGTCTTGCACTTGGCAGCAAGGTCATCCACTCACGTTGCCAAATAAATAAAATAACCTTCATTCGTCTTGGAATGTAAATAGGATAATTTGTAAGCAAAATAACGATCCTAATTTAATAGTTTTAACTATACTTTTATCACCGCGTCTCATTACTCCATCTTATAAACATATTGTATACTGATTACGATCAAATGTTTGGGATAGTTAAGTGCATCGTCATTTGCGCGGAAAGAGATCGCCACTCTAAATACACCCAACCCGTATTCGACCCCGACCTCCCCGTCATTAGCAGTCCGGATTATCATGAAAGTGACACCTTTAGACCGTTTGACTACCGATGCTAGTGAGCTCTAATCCACTAAAAGAAACTATTCAAGGACCAGTTTCAAAGTCAGACTTAATACAATACCACCAAGACCAGAATGGAATGAGCCAGTTTCACAAGCGAAAGTGGTCCATTCCATTCTGGTCTAGGTAGGTACTGTCTTGTATTTGATAAATATAAGAGAGAGAGAGAGGAAATACGCCAAATATGGAATACCGTTTTCATTTTACTTAGTAAAATTCAATAATGGTATTCTTGTTTAGTCTATTAGCAATAACTAAATTATTATTTTTTAATTCAATAAAAATAATTTTATAAAAATTAAAATGTAAAACAAAACATTTTTGGCAGGGAAAAAAGTGTTAAAAATATGGCATGTCTTTATATATATGTGTATATATGTGTGTATATATATATATGTATAAACCTAAGATCTTCATTATTTTACATGGATTATGTTAAAAGTCAATGATATTGATTAATTGAACAGTATTATAATATATCGTAGAAAAGAGTTTGATAAATAAACTAAATTTTAAAAAAACTTGTTTTAAGTAAATAACCAAAATATTATTAGCAAAAATCACATGCAAAGTAGTTTGCTTCAGCTCCTGAACATTCCACATGTGCCCATTCCTTGAACACAACACATTTGATCCACTCTTTACCTTTTTTGTCTTCAGAAAACTTCGCAAAACAAATAAGCCGCGTCTTCATCCCTTGGATTGGTCAGTCCAAGGAGACTCATTAGTACACTCTCATCATAAGAGGAATCTGAGGTTGTTTCTCGTCTTAATATTTGTATTTTCATCTCTACCTGTTCAATAGGTTTGCTGTCTTTACTGAATTCATTTTGTTTTTTATGTTTACTTTTTTTAAATTTCCTTGTTTCTTTTGTTTCAAGTTCTTGCTGCACTGTGGTTTTTCATCATAAGATGGTACCTTGGATTTAGGTTGCTGTAGTAGATTCCGTTTCGCTGCTATGGAACCTTTAGGCACTTTGCTTAAAATAGATTCCTCACGCTCTGCTTTAAATGGAGATGATGTGACTATTGCAGCTTTTCTTACTGGTCTGCCTATCTGAGGTCCTTTCTTACCTGAAATTTTAGGGATAGGTGATATCTGTTGAGAGCCAATCAAATAATCGTTAGCCTCATCACTTAGTAGCCCTAAGCGTAAACCTAATGCATGGTCGATAGAGGGCTGGTTCACAGGTGGCTGGTTAACAGGGGACTGGTTAACAGGGGGCTAATATGCCCCTTCTATTTCTGAGGCAAGAAATCAAATGGCTGAAATACATTTCTGTTTGGTGGATAGATTCCAGTGACTTGACAACCTACAGCGATCGACCCCATGTGAACTTTCAAATAGGCTTTGCAGAAGAGCTCGGCAATGTCAAAAGGGGATATTGTCCTTCCATTATTCCTCACAAACATTTTAACCTCTTCACTTTAATGCGTCTTCAGAGGTCCCATAAAGAATTTGTCAAGCGATTGCATTTTCTGGGTGGAGTGTGGAGGCAAAAAAATAATCTGCACATGGTTTTCCTTATCCAGGTCAATAACTTCAATATTTAGAGGTTGGACTGGACGATTGAAAGACCAGTCTCGTCTATATTGAACACTCGATCAGCTGGATACTTGTGTATTTCAAACAAGGATTCTAACAACAACAACAACAAAATCTACATTTGCCTTATTGAACCCTTTTGTCCTTGCAAAGGAAGTTCCAGTTGGTTTACTGAGAGAGATATTTTGGTGGCGTTTAAGATACAATCTAAGCCACTTCCAGCCAGTCACGCTCTTTCTGTTCAGAAAATGGATTCGGCAGATTGTTTGACCTTGCTAACTGATAGGCAAGTAGTTTTATGTCTCCTCTAGTCAATCCAAACAATTTCACTTCCATGGTCTTAATGTGCTCAACTAGTTTACATTCTAGCTCACTTGACAACATAGATGGACGTCCTAGTTTAGTGGAAACAGCTGCCGCGGTGATTACATCTTTTTTTTTGAAGGCGAAATAGGGGGTTGGCCTTGGAACACCGTAGGTGTCTGCTGCCACCTTGAACCCCATGGAGCCAATTTTGATAACTTCAATGGCATTCTTCATGTCTTCAGGGCTCCATTTCTTTCGAGGCTTTTCAACCCTCTTCTTTTTTGGAGTTGGCACTATCCTGAAATAAAAATAATAATATAAAATACCATGAACACATTTTTACTTATAATTACAGTGAATATATTTAAAAAAAAAATTTTTTAATGGTTTCAAAAATATTTTTGCTGCGGTAAAAAAAAGTAGTCTAATTATGGAATATTGTTCCATTTTAAGGCACTTGCCATATACATAGCATTAGCCTTGCACACGTTGTGTCTATCTTAAACACATTCATGTATATATATATTCAAACAACTAACTTAGTAACATGCTGTATTTGACTAATCAAAATAATTAATATAGTACTAACCTTCAGAATAGTAATAGGCAGCGTTTACAATCCAAACAAGCGTGGAGCATAGGAAGATCGACCGGCATCACTGATCTTCACAAGCCAGATTACAGGACAGCCACCCTTTAAAATCAAGCTATCTCCCCCACGCAACCGACCTTAGTTTGATAGATATCCTCCTATTCCATATTGATCTTCACAAGCCAGATTACAGGACAGCCACCCTTTAAATTCAAGCAATCTCCTCCACGCTACCGACCTTAGTTTGATAGATATCCTTCTATTCCATATACGGCGTACTTCCTATATATAACCATTAGCACCGCGTTTTACCACCTGTTCAAGTTACAAGCTTATGTATATATTAGTTACGCAAGAAGTTAGGGATGAGGAAGGTTGAACTTAAGAGTACGTGTACCCGCATCTGCGGGGAGGGAGAGTGGAAAACAATTTTGGAAAAAACTCGGTACATCTGACCGGGATCCAAACCTCAATCTCCCTGTCATCGTCAGTCTAGTCCAGCACGAGAGTGACGCCTTAGACCATGTGGATATTAAAGCAGGTTTATTTAGTATGGCGCTGCACTTGAGGCGTACTCAGCCTGACCATGAAACTAGCCCTTTGCCATTTATAATCTAGCCCGCATTGGTGGGCACGTGGACTAAAAGTAAAGTCTGGTTTTCCAATGGCGGGGAATACTGGGTTCAAATCCTAGCCGGGTGTACTGAGGGTGGTTTTTCTTGGTTATCCACTCACCTTTCATGCGAATGTGTGAAATGTATTTTTTGTGGTCAATATTGATAACATTTTACCATAATTAGTATCAATGATAGTATATAAAAGGGGGGAGGGGGGGGGGAACAATCGGATGCTCTGTGCCGAAGAAAATGATGGACAATGTGTGTTGAAGTTTGCTTGTTTGGAGAACACCAAAATGACATTTTCCAAAAGTTAAAAATATGTAGTATGAAGTTTGCCTTCATTTAGCTAGTGATTATTTATTTACTTTTCAATTAAAGCGATATTTTTCAATCTACTAATCGTCCAATTGTTTCGGCCTCACCCTGTATATCAAGAGTGACAGCAACAGATGACATGACCTGGCGTAAGAATATGTGAAAGTAGATCTAGTACCTAACTTTTCTAGGTGTCAGATAAGGTTCTGCCTAATAGGGTGACAAACTAGGTCCATTTCAGGTTCGCCCAAGGTAAATCCTCTCGCTGGATGTATTGTCTTATTTGTTTTCATCCCGTCATGCCCTGTTGTTGAGCATGCAATGCACAGGTACTTCGACGTGTGTCTGATGCTGGCTCGTGATTGGTCCGTCAAAGCCGCTGTGGGATGGGCCAGACGGACAAACATCGCCAACACAGGTCCTCTCTGTCTAACGTGGTGAGTTATGTTAGAAATACCAGGATTAAACACCTACATTGGTGGTCGCGCATTACTCTAACCGAGCGAAGGAAAAAGTTCGAATATTTGAACGAAGACACTTCGAGGGAATTTTGTCCTTAAATGGTTATATTCCTTTCCTTACCCACAAATGTGGTTACGTTTGAGAGAACCCGATCATCCGTGGTTCTATATTATTTGAGAGGTAGTAACACATTTTGTGTTTTGTAAGGATTGTCTAGGAAATTCTATATCTATCCGAGTCCGTTGTACAGGCATTGTAGCTTGTATAGTCGCTAGTCTCTCTCGTAAATTGTGTGTCTGTCTTGTTTATTGTGTAGGGACTTTTTTATACGTGTTCTTTTACTCATAATTGCCACTCTCCGCAAATCTAGGAAATTCTATATCTACCCGAGTCCGTTGTACATTCATTGTAGCTTGTATAGTCGATAGTCTCTCTCGTAAATTGTGTGTCTGTCTTGTTTGTTGTGTAGGGACTTTTTTATACGTGTTCTTTTACTCATAATTGCCCCTCTCCGCAAATTATTTTAACATTTTATTCCCTGTTATTCGAGTTACTCAATTATTCGAGGTTCATGGGATCGAGACTACCTCGGATTATCGAAAACTAGGACATACGAAATAACACACAAACATAGCCCCCCCTCCCCTCCACACACATATAGGTGTATAATATTATATATAATATGTACGTTAACTCCCCTAATAAAAAATAAATATATTTTCGGATCAATGAACCGGTAACTGTCGACTTCTCCCAGTTTGATTCTGGTACTTGGCCTTGGTTTCCGTCAGACGTTAGTTGACGGAGCAAGACAGGAGGAGCAGGAGAGATTTCGGGTCCGGTTGGCTGAAAAGTGGATTAATTTAGTTGTGCGATGACGATATAAATGGTGCCGCCAACCTCTCGCTACAAATATTACTGAAACACTATTAGAGCCCAACCGGGGCGGGGACTAGATTTTTGTTAAGTTATTCCTACAATGTTTTGTTTTATAGTTTATCAGGTCTTCTAGGAGTTATTATTACTATTGGTATTATTATTGATACTATGAATATTATTATTAGTATTATTACTCACAACAGTGATAAAATCGTAGTCAAATAAAAATCAAATTTGAATTAATAGTGTGGGCACCATTTAAATTGGATTAATTTCAAATTTCAAAAGATACAGTTTAAATAACGTGTTTTTTCGAGTGAACCATTGAAATATTTTTAAAGATCTTATTTATTAGTGCAAAGAGGTTAGACTATTTTCTATGAATAAAAGAAAATCGATTTAAGTAAGACTTTATTCCTACGTTTAATTATAAACTGTGCACTTTACGCTAAGCACTATTTGTGTTAGTTATGTGTTATGGATGAATGTAAATCAGCCAAAGGGCAGTTTGTTGTGACCGAGTGAATCGGAAGGTATAATCGAGTCAAGGTGAAGGTTTTAACTCGGATCCACCTTTTGCTTCGCTCAGCCACGTTCTTGCATAATGGCTTGAGTTCTTCAGTTCGTCATTTCCTTCAATGCCAATAATGGGCTGCTAATTAAAGCACCCAGTTAAATGTCACGAAGTGTTAATGATAAAAACTTTACGGGCATATATTAATAAATTTGTTACCTGCTTTGTTGGCCGAATGATTTAAGGCGTCCCTCTCGAAGTAGACTGGCCTGCCGATGACAGGAAGATCGGGGATCGAATACGAGTCAGGTCTACTGAGGGTAGTTTTTCTTAAACAGTTTCAAGCATCCCTCCACGCAAATGCGGTACACTTCCTTCAAATTCAACCTTCCTCATCACTAACTCATTATTGTAATTAGTACATAGGCCTAAGCGTATAACTTGAACCGGTAGTAAGGCGCGGTAATACAGAAAAAGAGTTTATTTGATTAAGAACCTAAAACTAAATCCAAATTTGTACAATTAGTAGTTATTAATGTTAAGTTAATTTTTTTAACTAAGTTATGTCAGTTAATATTTATAAAAATTATTTGTTCAAAATATACGTGTGAATTTTTAAAATTTAATTTAGGTAAAGTCTTATTTAAACCTATAGTATAATAATATTTTCAAAACTAATTTTAGAATAAAACATACTAAAAATATTGTTTAGTCTAGATTGTAATAATGTTTTCAAAGTAAAATTTAAAACATAATTTAGGAAAAGTAATATTTTGCCAATAGGCCCTATTGTAATACTACCTTTAAAATAAAATTTAGAAAAAAGTAATATTTAGTTTATATTGTAATTATATTTTTCAAAGTAAAATTTAAAAAAGAATTAAGAAAAGTAATATTTATCCCATATTGTATTAGTATTTCCAAAGTTTCTAGTGAATTAATTATTTTGATTCCTTTTTTCGTAACCACATATTAACAATATTAAAAGTGTTGGCTTCATCTGGGGTCATTCTCGTGAGGTTGGTAACACTGATCTTAGCACGGGTCAGTCGTGAGTACCGGGTAATAAAATGTAACTATTTGATACCCTCGGAAGATTACACTCGTACGTTACTTTTTTACTGAAGTTGAAGAATCGAGGACACCAGGTGTCAGGCTTCAGAGTTCATTGGCGCCTCTAAAAGTTTAATTTATCATGAATAATTTTCTGGATAGAAATATTTATAAAGACTGGATAAAATAAGCTAAAGTATACATCACCAGACATAGGCAAAAATACACACCCCCTTTGTTGCGTTTTTGTGTGTACAGGACTAAGATTAAAAAACACTTTTTTTTAAATAATCGGTTTTACATTAAAAGTCTTAAGAAATAGTTTTGATATTAAATCACCTTAAGATTATGATAAAAATGCTAAAGAAAATAAAACTGTCACATCTTGAATGGCTTTAATTATTTTCAATTTTGATAATATTAAACCATGCTAATTAGAAAAAAATATTGAGGTTAAATATTTGCGACCTGTAGAATGCTTACGTGCATAAAATACATACAGACCAACGGACAACTGTGCAGCAAAAAACTATTTTACGTTTTATTGACATCAAGAGAAAGTTAAATCGAACCTAAATTAAATAAATATACATTAATATTTTATATTCTGAAAATTGAAAAATGACACCTGGACACGGGAATCGAATTGCCGTTAGAGCATTGGCGTACTAAGCCAAAGGTCCCGGGTTCGATTCCCATGTCCAGGTGTCATTTTTCAATTTTCAGAATATTATAGCTAGATGGAGAATTCCTCACTAAAAAGCATAAATAACAGCTTCGGCTATTTGATTCATTAATATATTAGTCTGCTCTTTCTGGAAATATATACTTTTATGTGAGTTGTATAATTAATTTGAGCAATTAAAATAATTATAGGCCTACTGACGTAGCCGAGGTGGCAGCGTGATCTAACGTGCTACTCTCGTGTTAGAATAGATGGCAAATAACGGGAAGGTCAGGGTTAGATTCCGGTTGGGTGCACTTGGGGGGAGGGGGGGTTTCCTAAATAGTTTTCCATTCTACCTCCAATCAAAAGCGGGTGCATTTCCTCTAAATAAACCTTACTAATCCCTAGAACATGTGTATGATTAGTACATAGGCATACAACCCGAACGGGTAGTAAGACGCGGGACTATAAAAATAAATACAGAGTGAAAATACCAAGAGGGACTAAGATGAAGAGTAGCGTTTGGGGTGTACCAAATTTTAAAACTAGTTTAAATTGAATCTGAAGAATTCTTTAGTACAGTGTTTCTCAACATTTTCCCAATAGCGGACCACTTGATAGCTGTTGGATGCACACGCAGACCACCCAACCTGTCACTTGTCGAGGCAGAAAAATGTTTATTAATCAGTAAATATGACACATTATTAAAACATTTTACAGTCCAGTTTTCATAGTCTACTTTCAAGAAAAGTCCTGTCATTTATGAATGTCGGCTCGTCCTAATAAAAAAGATTGACTGTACTTGTGGAACAAAGTACAGTTGACTTAGCCTGTCAATCATTTACTGTTTAAATTCAAAGATTGTAAACATTGAAAACATTATGAATCTTTACATTTTATGTTCCCCAAAGTTCGAAAAACAAAATTCTGTCCGTCTTCGGTGTGATTTTGATTGAAGTCTTTAAATAAATAATAGTGTAATCACACAGCCTAAATTGAGAGGCGCGCTTGTTTAATATTGTTGTGCTCTGGATTATGAATTACAAAACGTGTATTGCAAGTTGTGATTAGTTTGTAAACAAATAGAACCTATGCACCGACAACATACACAGTGTGTCAGCATCCCTTGCATTCCAGACCAGAAGACAGGTTAAATAGTAGTGTAGCCCAGCTGACAGGGCTGACTAATCAACATCGAGTCTAGGGGATCTCACTGCCCGTTTTGGGGGCTGGGCGGGTTAGGACGCCGGATTATCAGTACTTGTATTGGAGGGCTATCGCTCGAGCCCAGGGTACCGGGGTTCATCTACCGTGTAGGATAATACTTCGTTCTGCCACGAGCTACCAAATAGTCTTTTAAATTCTTTTATGTTTTAATATTTCACATCAACATCCCATTTATAATAGACATAGTAGTATGAATAAAAACCACAAAAACCCAAGATGAACGTCGATTAAGAACCCACACAATAATAATAATATACCCTTTAACCCCCCCCCAATCCTCGGCCAAAACACATCCTGACAAGCATAGGTGTCCACACAGAGGAAAGGAACGAAGAGTGACAGTTTAATTTTGAATAATTTTCTAAAATGTGCATTGACACGGACCACAGTTTGAGAAACACTGCCTTAGTAAATAAAGATAATCAGACCCGTAACGGTGAGCACGGGGGCTTAGACGTCGACCTCATATGATCTGGTTTGCCTGTAATTGAGAAATGGAGGTTCGGATGCCAGGCAAGTGCACTGAAGTGTTTTACCACTTTCCCACGAGGCAAGTGCAGGTGAACTTGTTCTAAATTCAACCTTTCTCCTCCCTAGCACATTGTCGTAAATAGTGCACATGAGTGTAATTCGAACGGTTAGGGGCCATCCTTAAATTACGTAAGGGTCTTAAGTTTTCTTAGGAGGATGAGGGTGAAAAATAGGGAAGGGGTGTTCCGAATCCACCTAACGTAAGTTTTTTTTTAATCATTGTTTATGGCGAGACAAAATAAAAAGTTTTTTGGCATAAAATAAATATATTAATTAAAAAATGTCATTTATATTTCATTTATTAATGAATGATTTTACTGCCATTAAGGTATTCTAAAATTTCAAATCCCTCGCTTTATTACTAATAATTATGTCCATAAATAACCAAACTATTAAAATAAACTAACTTATCAAATAATAACAAAATTATGTAAGATAAAAAGGGGGGGGGGAGTACGGACAGTCTTACGTTGGGAATATGAGTCGGAAAAGTGGGGGGGAAGGAGGGGGGACAAAATCATTTTTAAAAAGCCTTACGTAATTTAAGGTCGGCTTCTTAGTAATACGCGGTGCTAAACAAACAAAAAAATACAGCAAAAGTATCCGGTAAGAATCGTACCTCGGACCCACGTGCCACAATGACTCATCTAACCTTGGGGGAAAGGGACTTGCACAAAACACGCTTTATATCTGTTTAATTCTGATTGGGGGAGGGAAGGGGTTGGGGGAGAAATGGAAGGGGGCGTGCCTGAAAGTAATGTATCTTGTTACTAAACCTTTTTATCGGCTCTTATAATTTAAAACATAAAACGGTGACAACGATATCGGAGAAAGAAAATTCTCGGAATACTCGTTGCGAATGAAGCGCCGCAACGCACAACAAGCGTCGCGAGACGGGTGGTCCACCTAGCTAGTTCCAGGAACCTAACCCAGGACCTTATCTCAGTTCTATTAGCAGTCTATTGTGTTACGATTTACTGCTAGGGAATAAAAGGAACTCTTGCTACCTAGAAGTCAAAGACTCATTAACAAACCACCTGACAAGTGTTTCCATTGTTTCACGGGTGAGTATCAACTTGCCGACTTCACAGTGGCTCATGTTTTTACTAGGGGAATACAAATAAGGTAATAATATAAGATAAACTGATGTTTCACTGCACGTGTATTGACAAGATATTATTTAGAACATTAAAATGGGCATCATAATATATTTTAAAGTACACTGTAGTATTTTTGAATGTATAATAAATACACGAGATAAAAATATAATCAATTCCTTAACTTTTTAATATGCTAATCGTGATTTATATTTATTTGTTTAAATGCAAAATAGTTATATGAAAACCGACTATATCATGAAAATAGTTTATTTCATAGCTATAAATATTATATGAAGCTATTATTTCTGTGATAATTTGGTTTTTTAAAAGTTGTACAGCTGATAGGTCTTAAATAAAACTTAAAATATAGGCCCACTTCTTAAATTCGAGGTGATATGCTATCAATTTTTAGCAACAAAAAAGAGTGTGCTAATTATACTCTTTTTATACCAAAACATAATTTTTATTCAGGGTATTTGGGGTATCTGTGGTAGGATTTTGGAACTATTTACTTTTTAGAAATATTTAAAAAAATACTCCATAGTGTCAGCCCACAATCGAGCTATACCCGGCGCATGTTGGCGGAGATAGTGCCAACCTTAAAAAATATAAACACATTTATTTTTTACGGTCAACATTGATCTATTTTAGCATATGTTATTGTTATTTTATAGGTATTGATAATATCTATCTAATGTGACAGCTGTAGATACCATGACTTGACGTATGAATATGTTAGAATATATCTAGTATCTTTCTAGCAGTCAGATAAGGTTCTTCCTCTAAAAATTGGACTGTACACCTTTATTAGTTTCGAGCTCTTGGGTGTCGTTTCACCATGGGCGTCGCTCAAAATGTTTTGCCGCGGCCAAATTAACCTTCACTTAACGTAACGTAAGGGATCATTATTGTTTTTTTTTCTAAATGGAAGCCATCAAGATGCATTTAGCTTAACATTGATGAGACGTCATTTTCCCGTTACGTTATGTGAAATGTACTCTGTGTTCCTGCCAGCCAATCAAGTTGCTAGCAATGTCAACACGGCTATTTAGTACGTATTCGGTATAGTTCGTTTGTCCACGTCTCGCGAGTAACAGAAGGTCATAATCTTTCCTTTCACTTTACTTTGTAGGGTTCCTTAATCCGAGATAAAATCTGATATAAGGTGCCACACTTGAAATAATGTCGGGCGACCTGGCGGTCTAGGGGTAAGATGTCGGACTTCTGTGTTGGGAGTCCATGGTTCAATCCTCGGTCACGGCACAGATTTATCTGATTGCCAAACCCTTCCATCACCTCTGACAATACGTGTATTAACCACATCTTGGCAATGTGTAGAATGCCAGGCCTCCTCCGTGGTTCGGATCCCACGTTAAACTGTAGGTTCTCAATTTCATCTCACAATCACCCTTCCATTACATATTAGCGTAAGTGGGTATAGCCCGAACGGGTAGTAAGACGCGGTGCTGATAATAATAATAATAATAGTAATAATAATTTTTTTTAAATAGAAATACATATTTTTCGATCAATTTTGCGTAGAAATTATATTACGCTCTCATCTGTCATACATAGACCTTACTCCACAATGAAAATGACTAACTCAAACATCTTTAATGAGTAATCCTAAAAGTAGCCCCTATGCGTGTTTGACCAATTAAAATAAGACATAACCGCCAAATAAACACGGAAAAAAACACAAACAACACAAGACTCAAAAAATAATAACCCCAAAACATGCTAAGAACACCCCCTACGCCCGTAAATGAATGCATCCCATGAACGTGTGTATGGCCCCCACCACCGCCCATTTTACCTCTTCAGTTAAATTACATTAAGCCGTGTAGTGTTTGGAGGAAATGACGTCATACGAATAAGCCATACCAAGCCCCCTAACTCCCCCCCTCCCCCGTGCTCCCCCGAGCCATCCGGGTAAAAAGGAAACGACAATCGTACATTCCACCGAAACGAGTACAGAAGAGACAGCGAGTTAAGACGTATAAAATATACCAGAGAGAGAGAAAGATAGGGGGAAAAATAGCAGGACCAGAAGCTGAAAACGTGATGCAAAACAGACAAGAGAAGGGAGGACTATACAGTATACATATATAAATTATATGCACCAGCGAGGAAAACGCGTCGTGCAC
>CABFOW010000863.1:119792-132844 GCA_902141385.1 Timema californicum | reverse complement strand
AAAAAAAAAAAATCCAAAAAGAAATTCATGCTAAAGGAATAGTAAGACACAAACCACACATTATCTCAACTGGCCTGTTAAAAGTTTGTAACAAAATCTTCGAAAATCTGTTGTCAGTAAACTAACTTACACGGATTTTTTTTTTACCATAAAAACAAGTATAGCTTACAGTGTTATTTAAAATAGAAAACGATCCTCAGAAATCTATTTTGAACTAAATTATTAGAGCTATTTTCGGAATTATATAAATTTAAAAAAATCAACAAACATTAAGTTAACTGTCAGTGTCTAGTAACAGTTACACAGCAGTGTTTTTGAACTAGCAAAATTGTTGAAAGAAAGACGTATTTTTAAACTGTAAGAAGGGGTTGAAACTAGGACAGCAGCAGCCGAGGGGTGGGGGGGGAGGCGTCGCGACAGGACTAGAGTAGGCTCTTGTCCCCAGTTCGAGGTAGTTAGCTCATCAATGTATACGTACATGACTGTTTGGTAGAGTGACAGACGTGGGCTAGCGACTATTTTTTTAACTTAATCAATTACGACCGACAAAATCACATCATGTACTATGGTGTACAGGTCTGACTATTTTCAACGCTTCTATCCGACATTCCCTCCCTGCACTGCACACAGGCCATTCTGACAGGTCGCCCATAGGGTAGGGACCGCGTAGCGACATACCCTTATTTTAAGAGAAAGTTTCCACGTAATAAAACATTTAATTTTTTGATTGTAGGTTTGTATTCCCTAAATAAGGCATTAGTTACAAGACATTCATACAGGTGTTGTTATTACCCCAGGACATATAAGCTAACTCTATACCAAAATATTTTCAACATTACATGGATTATAATTCGTTTATATGTAAGTCTTTACCAATATCAAACTCTTGGAAAATGTTATTGATTTGAGATAGTTATGATCGCTGGTTTGAATCAGTGTTCTTTTAATTTATATCGATTCCTCGGAGAAAGAAGTATTGTGATCGTAGATAAAAATCAAATGTGAGATTTTGATAAATGTCGATGATTCATAGCCTAATGAAACAAAAAAAGTATTTTTCGCAATGCCTTATGTCTGTTTGTGTGTCTATATTTCGGCTTGAGAGCCTAAACTATTTTACCGATTGGACTATAAACCCTAGTACCTAGGGATTTCATGAGGTTCCCTCGAGTAGGTTTTGAAATTAGATATCCAACCCTAAAACTAAGGGTAGTTTACTGAAGGAGAAAAATATGAAAATTCGTTTTTCTCAAATTTCGCTTAGACTATTTTGATAAAATATTGTTATCTAGGCACTGCATTACAAACAAAATGGTAATTCTCATTTTCCCATGAAAATGACTTCAAGGGACTTGACAAAAGCTGAAATTTCCAATTTTAAGCATATCTTCGCAACTACTTGAGAGAAAACTACTAAATAGCCCAATATTATATAGTTTAAGTCTTAGTAAACATAAAATCTTTTATTTGGATTTTTTTAAATATAGAATCAATGTTTTCCGAGTTATAAGCAAAATAAAATATATTTTTTATGCAGCTCTTTGAAAATAGAACTGAATTGTTATACTCTTTGGTGGAGTGTTTCGACAACAATGTATGTCACCGTTTCACAAATCTTAAAGAGTTTTTACTAAATGTATTTATTTAAGATGAAAGAGAGATATAGTCTGTGCAAAGCATCGTACCATTTATCTCATTATTATTTTGCAAATAAGAGATAATTAATCGTCGCCTGATACGCCAATCCTAGTGAACATGTTACGCGCCTTGATTTTGGCTGGTTTGCTCATTATGTTAATACTAAATGGTAAAGACGGGTGGAATATTCTACCCAACGAATCCTGAGTCTCGTAATCGAGAAACATTTATAACTTAAAACATAATAGGTTTGCTCTTTCTATATAGTAGGATTCTGGTAAATATATATTTTTGTAACATATTAGTTTTGGGGTCAACAATGATAATATCTGATCATATTATTAGTGTTATTTTAAAAGTATTAGTAATATATATTATAGGTGACGGTTGAAGACCACATGTCTTGATGTACGAATAAGTGAAATAGATTAGTAGCTTTTTCTAACTTTCAGATAAGGCCTCTCCAATGAAAATTGCAGTAATTCTTGGGTTCTTACAAAAAACTTAAATAGTAAAATAAATAATACACTTGGTTGTTGTAACGTATTCATATATTCATTTAAGTGATTGATTAATGGTCTGGATGTTGAGTTTGTCCTATAATTATGTTTGGCTAAGGGTTCGGTCAGACTGACAAGCGTGCGAGCGCGCAAGCGACTGGGTGGCCAGACTGGCGAGCGAGCGCGCGAGTAATTAGCATCCTAGTTCATTAGAGAAGATTTCTCCCTCAAAGACACTTGGTACATCTCTATCCTCGAAAATTCTTACAACAAATATTGTGTATTTATATATATATATATATATAAAAGTAGGAATGCAACCAATTAATAAATTGAGAAATGTGTATGGCGGAATGGTGCGTTGCACTCGAAAGCTGTTGACTGGGAGGCAAAGGTTCGAATCTTGGCTCAGTGAACTGAAGGTGATTTTTACAACTTATATATTGTTGTGGTTTTTTCATACTCTCTCCAAACTAATGGTGATTCTTATTTGTAAAGGCCTACTTTGATAATAGTGAAGTATTTTAACATATCAGTTTTACATATATATCTACATATAGGTATGGCTTATGATCTTACACATTAATATAGGTCGTTACTAGCAAGTATGCTAAACCTATAGTAATACAAATGTAAAAATGAGAAGTTTTCCTAGCACTCAATTAACCAACATACAATAATATTACCTTGCGCCTGTAAACATAGACTGTACCGGTTCGAGCACGCGCGCTTGAAAAATAGGACCAGTCCTATCTTTCAAGCGCGGGCGCTCAGTCGCTCGTTCGCTCCAGTCTGGCCAGTTCTCATTAGCATTAATAACCAAGAATATAAATTCAAATCTTCGATAAACATACATTGACCTGTGTTTATGATTTGGTTGGTTTGTATTCGTATTAGTTAAGAAAAAGTGTTTCTTTTGGTCAATGAAAATTTTATGGGTAACATTAAAAACATTTATTTAATTTGAGCTAACATTTACATAGCCTATATATATATATATTTATTATGTATTCACACAAACCGATTATTCTAATTAAAAGACAGCTAGCACTGCCGAGCCTTATAAATAAAACTAATGTTTGATTGTTGGTTTGTGTGGGCCTATGAAATGGAATCAGCCTAGTAGTGATAAAATTGGTTGCAAATATAATCTATGCAACAATTTTAACGGGTCCATCTCAAGGGAATGTGTGTTTCATACAAATAATCGATTTTAGCCACTCTTAATTAAAATAATTAAATGAGAGAAACTTAATTTTATAAAAAGCTAGCTCAGCCTAAAAANTAGTAGTAGATGTTAGAAAGTTTGGTGCAATGCATTTACAAATTTAAGGTTCAGTTTTGTTAGGTTGGGTAACATTGACTTAGGCAGTCATATGAAAGCTTAACAACTTACTAGTTAAGTATAATTTGGAACGCATCCTTCACTAGTCGGTGTGAGGCCCGCACACATGAAAATTAGGCATATACAGTATCAACAATGCTTTTTTTAGTTAGATAATATTGTACATTAAAAATATTATAATAATATATACACACTATAGTCCAGAAAATAATACATTTAATAAATTGTACACAATTTAAGTCTGATCATAGTAAATGAATTCGTGGATAACGTAATACTTTTTTTTTGACATTTCTAATCCGTCGTGGGACACAAAATATGCAGCTCGCGGGCCACCAGTTGGACAGGCCTGATTTAGCTGTTTATGTTTAACGCCTCAAGACAAATGTTTCAACAATATTCACAATAGACGCAGCCTATTTTGGTGCGCTGGACGGTTGCGAGTTGAGGTCAGTATTTTTTGGCAGTTTTTATACCATAAAATAATTTTTCATACAAAAAAAATCGTTTTGATAGATACGTGTTTAATTTTCAACACAAGATAATATCAAAGTTCTTGAATATATGTTATGAGAATAGCGGAGTTTGACCAAGACTTTTTACTTTAATTTAAAAGGTTTTTGTTTAAATGCTACAAGGTTTATGAATCTTGACAAAAACGCATTAACTGTTGAGATTACTTAGTGTAGAAAATTAAATATTATATATATTATAAAGCAATATTTTATTTATTGTATCAAAGAAAAGAAAGCTGGTAAAAATTAGAAAAAGTACTGAACTTAAATAGCGTTTTCTTCCAACCCACCCTAGGCCCGTAATAAGTTTATATTCGTGTAACAGATTGTACAAACTAACAATACGACACATATTTCTACTTTCCATTTTTCCCTTTTTATGGAAAGAAAAATTAAGGATAAAAAATAGAGGAAAGAAGAGTACGTGTGTATATATGTAATTTTTTTTACCTCGGCCAATGGTCGAATCCAATGCAAATTTCTCTCCGCCCCCCCCCCTCTCCCCCCGGAATGTAATGACCATTAATTTTTATGGTTTTGTAATTTGTAGACCCTCCGTTTCCAGATAAGAGTTGGACTTAGCAAATTTTATACGAAACCCGTTATAATCATTGAGGGGTAAAATAGACTTTCCTCTTTGCACATACACCGTAAGAAAATTAACGTCATAAAATACTAAAAGATTTTTCCTTTCTAAAAAAACAGAGTTTAGCTTTATAGACTTTTATTAGTGAACATTAAGAAAATTGCCCTAAGTGTGATATGAACAAATTGCTTAGCGGGCATTTCCTAGCCCTTTCTGGAATTGGCAAGATATTTTATATAGAAAGCATTTAGTTTTTTTTTTTAGAGATTCGTTTAAATATCGATCTAGTAACTAAACACTCCGTAAGGAGATAGTAAAAACAAATATACTCGAGTACAAATAATAATGTATAACGTCTTGTAGCCGTGTGGTTACTGAAACGAGACCTTCTCAAATAAACACGCAAAGGAATCAAATAAAACCGATGGACACGTTTTTCCCCGCATTATGTGCATAGCTCGGGTGTTTAAAAAATCAAGGACGGCTTAAAATAACAAGTCCATGGACAACATGAAGGTGCAGTTCCATTTTCATAGTAAAGGCCTTTTAGAAAGAAAAAAATACAAACATATTTTTTGATGCCGACACTATTATATTATTATTGTTATTTTACAGATATTGATAGGCTAATATCTATAAAAAGTGACAGATGCAAATCACATGGCCTGACGTATGAATACGAAAAAGTACATTTTATAACTTTTCTGTGTGTCAGATAAGGTTTCTTTCAATGAAAATTCGACTATGAAATTAAAACCTCTTTATTACGAAATGGAGCTGATGTTCAAAAACACACACATACGTACTAATTGTGTTAATGAATAAAGGATGAGTAAGGTTGAGTTTGGATTAATATGACACATATTTGCGTGGATGAAGAGTGGAAAACCATCTAGTTAAAACCACCTTCAGTACACCCTAACGGGATTCTAACCCCGATCTTCCTGTCATTGATAGTCTATTATGTTGTGAGAGTGACGCCTTACACCCATGCGGCCACCAAAGCTGATTTCGCAACTACTCATCACCGTAAAGTTCGCAAGGTTTAGACCTACCTGCGCAGAAATGTTAATTTACTTGTAAACTAACGTCTACATTAAATAACCATTTTATCAACGCAGGTGGACACGCAGACTAAATGCCCTCATTTAGTCTGGTTTGCTCTTGACGGAGTTCGAATTCAGGCTTAAGCTACTGAGGGTGTAGTTTCCTTAAATGGATTCTCATGTAATCTCCATGCCATCAGGGTTACATTTATCTATAGCTCTGCCTTGCTCTTCTTTGTCAGTGTTATTAGGTGCGGATAGCCAGGCCTAGTAGAAAGACGCGCTGTAATATATAAATAAATGGTACGATGCACGGAAATGACTTGCTCCCGCTTTTATCTTAAAATAGGCATTTATTTAAAACGCGTATGTTTATGAAATGAAATAATAGGTTTGGACATTGATACAGATATATTACACCAAATATCATAAATGAAATAATGTTACACTGTTACTTACTTCTTTGGCATTAGGAACCAGGAACACTGTTACAAAAAAATTGAGAAATGGGAAACATCTTTGTCTTCCAAAGAGCATAATAATCAAATTCATTTTCAAAGACTTGAATTAAAAAGTGGAGATATTTGCTTGTAGCCCAGAAACTATTGGTTTTATAACAAATATATTTCAAATGAAAGATTTTTGTCTTTATTTTACTATTGTACAACGTTACGATAAGTTATTTCGTATCTCAAATAACTTGCGGATAAATGATGAAAATTGGAAAATGTTCCCTATGCAAAGTACGGTACCCTGAAACTCATTTCCATAAGAAAATGAGAATTTCTATCTTGTTTATAATGATGAACAGTGTATATATATAATTTAATCAAAATCGTTAGAGCGAATTTTGAGAAAATCAATTTTTTTCTATTTTTTCTCTTCAGTAAACTACCCTTAATTTTAGGGTTGGGTGTCTAATTCCAAAAACTCCTTGGGGGAGGGGGGGACCATATTAAAACCCCAGAAGCCGAGTCTTAACCTAATCGGTAAAATAGTTTCGGATCTAGCCCGAGGTACAAACAGACGGATGGACAGAGATACAGCATTGCAAAACAATTTTTTTGTTTTGTTTCAAGGGGTCATTAAACGTCGACGTTTATTATAATCTTGAGTTCGACTTTTTTGACGATCACAATACTTTCTCTCCAAGGTGTCGAGAGAAAGTAAAAATAAGATGTGAAAAAATATACCTACCAAATATAAATATGAAGATAAAAGTATGTACAAAATGTTTGAGTCTAATTGGGGAAAAACTGAACCAAAAGTTAGTTATCAATGTACATGAATATCTCTGGAAATGGCTATTATTCCTGTTTTACTCCGAGCACTCCTACAGAGCACGAGTCGGTTTGTTCTATGTTCAATCCTCGATGTACTCTTTACAAACTGCTGAATGGTTTGGGAGGGGGACAAATTGATGGGGAAGAGGCCCTAAAGAGAGAAAGTGACAGCGCTTAAGGGTTGTTCTCGTCACTATTCGAGCATGTTTGTTCAGGCATTTGATTCAATGAAACTTGCCAGACATGAGGTACAGCTCAACTAAAGATAACATCTAACTTAGGTAAGTAACACAGCTCGAACCAAGAGTCATAAGAGCCCGTCCAACTCATAGATCAGGCCTTCTTAAACTGTGGGTCACAACCCCACATGGAGTCGTGTAACTGAATGTAGAGGTCACGAAAAATTTGGCAACAGTAAAAGGTTTATGGGCGCGCGACGACCAAAAATTGATTCAAAATCAAGCGCGTAATGAATCCGAGGTTTTTCTGGCAGCGCTCACTCGTGTTGCATCGCGTGACTTCCCTGCAGACTTGGTTCTGAGCACACAACTAATTGTAACATATTTATGTTAAAAGATAAAATTATAAGTTTTACTATAAACGGTAAAACGGCGTATAAAGGCAAAAAGGGTACAAAGTGAATCTAGTTAAAAAATAAAAAATCCTGCTTTCTGATTCACATGTTTGTGCACAGGGGCTACCATAACCCGCTTTGCACAACTGTATGAAATGTATTACTAAATATAAATCGCACCGTTAAAATATATTAATTTTTTTAACTAGGACCTAATCTAAAAAAATCAAATCGAAATTTTAAAATTCCGGCTTCAAGGTGCACATGTTCATGCACGGGGACCATTTATTTCTAAATTTCTTACATATGCATGCTTTAGATAGGGCCTTGTTGAACTGTGGATTGTGACCCCATACGGGGTTGCGTAGCTGAATGTTGAGGTCGCTAAAGATTTGACAATAGTAAATACTTCTGGACGCGCGACGACCAAAAATTGATTCAAAATCAAGCGCGTAATGAATCCGAGGTGTTTCTGGCAGCGCTCACACGTGTTGCATCACGTGACTTCCCTGCAGACTTGGTTCTGAGCACACAACTAACTGTAACATATTTATGTTAAAAGATAAAATTTGAAGTTTTACTACAAAAGTTAACATAGGGAAGAATAGGGTGGAAAATTGTTCCATAGAAATGTTAACAGCTACAGACGATTCTATAATTGAAAATAACCTTCCCAAAGATTTAATTGTGAAAGTTTTAATTTTGAAGTGCCCGGAGACACAGTTTCAGAAATATTTCCCTTCAAATTTTGATTCTAAAAAAATAACTAAGTTGGGTTCAGTTGAAATCAAAAACGTCATCATCTGCCATTAAAAGTTCAAAAAGAATGTGTCGAGGTTTAAATCTTTAGTTTTCTAAGACATCGTTAAATGAATTTTGGCCTGGGACTAGGGCAGCATTTCTAACAATTTTTGCCATTTTGTACTACTTATTTTTATGAAGTGGCGTTCTCAGCATTGACGATTATAAAATCAAAATATCGATCAACTCTGAAAAACACCGAAGTTGCTTTACGTACTGCAGTATCAAATATTCAGCCAATATTTAATTATTTATGTAAAAATAAAACTATTTTTCATTAGTATGCAAATATTCTTTCGTCTTTAATAAATGCTAAAATAAT
The DNA here is from genome assembly GCA_902141385.1 of Timema californicum. Classification (NCBI taxonomy): domain Eukaryota; kingdom Metazoa; phylum Arthropoda; class Insecta; order Phasmatodea; family Timematidae; genus Timema; species Timema californicum. Next base: position 124,234 of record CABFOW010000863.1, on the reverse strand, counting down.
ATGTGAGTTTATAACAAATCGGTTTTTTTTAAGTAAATGTTTGATATGTAGGCCTATACATATTCGCACGGGGTAGCGTAAAAATTTCTCAACCAAAAAGGGGCCGCGAGTGGAAAAGGTTTGAGTATCCCTGCCCTAGATGATACATACTCATTAAAGAATAACACACCTTACCTGAATTCTAACCCCCAATCTCACGTCATCAGCAGTCCAGTCTAATGAATGACGGACGTGTTAGAATAGACTATGTTTAATATCGGAGCATTAAAGTAGATTTAGTCTACAGAAGACCTAACTTTAGTGACACCTTCAACCGCTAACCGCTGTATTTGATACGTGAGTGCGAGAAAGGAATGGAATCGCCGTTATTGCTTGATTTTATAGTAGAAAGCTGGTAGGAAAAAACTAATATACAAATCAACATTTTTTTAAAATATTAAAATTGGACTGCAGTTGATGAAAAATTTAGAGTTGAATGGTCCGGTAAACTAAAGGTAACTGGTACAGGACTAAGAGCGTAAACTGTGTCATTGTGAATAGAATGTTCATTTAATAGAGGGCTCACACCACATTGAATTGTAATTTTATATTTTTCTCATCCCCTATTAGTTCTCCTATTGCCGGACAGCTCCACCCAGGAACGTTATACATTCCCACTTTGTGCCTGGGTGTTTAGAAATTTATGATAGACTATCCCAATGGGAGACTACGAGATAAGGGCATTATTTTTGCAGTAATTATATCAACACATTATTTTGGACAAAATAAATCAAATATTTTTCAGTATAAAAAAAGATTTAATTTTCTTTCCATGGTGATATAAATAGTTCTTTGATAACTGTAAAGGGTGTCTGGAATTTAATGACAACTTCTTTTCTTCGATTAAAAAGTTTCTTATTAAATTCCGTAGTCATGACAGATATTCAACAACTGTTGAGATTACCACGTGAACAAAATTGTGTTAAGCGTTTCTATTGGAGAAATATGATAGAAAACTATTGTTTGCTTTGAACATTTCAAAAACACCTTTTAGCTCGCGTTCTTTGCAGTCCTAAACTAACCAACATATTAGTTATTGTCCAGGCGACATAGGTGGTTCTACCTCTGAGCGTCCTAGAGGCACGTGACTACAGAAAGCACATCCGTCCGAACCTCTCCAAAGGGCGGCAGCCCATGAGAGAGAAAGCAGAGTTGAAACTAAACGGCCAGAGTTGCGAAATTAATTGACGACTTGTCACATTTAACTACATCATTAAGCTTATTTTCCCCCACCACCTTCTCCTCTCTCTCTCTCTCTCTTCACGGCAACCTCTCCACTTCAAACATCACCCCCTTTCCCTTCCCCTTGGCATACAAGGCAGACAATTTGTCACTAAGCTCTCGAACTCTCAGCGCGGCTTGCAGCATCCCTGCGATGGACCAATCGCACTCCACCCCCCTCTACATACACACCTCTTCCTACCGAGTCCATACAATCAAACCCCTAATTGATCTCAATTTCACATCATTATGGTACACTATTCAAACCCGCCTAAGAGATTGTTCTCTTCAAAGCGACGCGTTTTATTTCACAGATAGCCTAAATAAGTGACGTGAAAATGAGAGTTTAATTGGGTTTTTTAAAACAAGAACAAAGTACTCAGATTACAGCTGACGGACAGAGCTAATAAGATAACAATTTGATAGCGTATTTGTTTAAAAGAGCTATCTATACACAACCAAATATGAGTAAGGTAAAATTTAGAGGAAATATACCCGCAATCGCGTGTATAAAGAGAACAGATATAAATTATACAAATCATTATATCTGGCGGGGATACGAAGCCCCAGACCAGACGAAGTTAACGCCTTAGCCCACGTATTCACCTATGCTTCCACTTCAAGTCTCTCCGGCTGATATTCAAATGAGGGGACCTTAGTTGTTGGACATTTCATGGCTCACTTTTAGCGGACGTGTAACATTACAAAGCCGACTTTTGACTAAGAAGGTCACGATTCAATCCCGACCGAGAATATTGGGTGAAGAGGGTTTTCTCCTTTAATAAGCTGGAGTCAATCATTTTTCTTAATTCTACCCTCCTTATTTTGTGTATTTAGAGCGGATACGACAATCGGGCAGTGAGACTCATATCAGACTCTTCGCAGAAGTTGAAGCCAAACTACCGCCGAACCTTGTTGGCAACTCTCATTAGAAGAAAGAGCGTACGTTGGAGAAGGCAAAGAGGAAAATGGAGAACGCGAAAAGACTACAAAGCTAATCCTGGGGTGATTGTTGCACCACTCGTAGCAGCAGCACCGGAAATGAATCCATCCCCACTTCTCCTTTTCCGAAACTGAAAGAGTGAGTGAGAAAGAGAGTGCAAGGTGTCGGTCAGTGTTGTATTCAACATGTATTGCCACACCAACCCCATCTAACCTCGAGGTTTTTGGGGCTACATACAGATCAACTCCCTCCACTTCTCCCACTTTCTTGGTCCCTCGACGGTTCAAGGCACAGGGGGGTGGGGAGTATTGGAAATCCTCATCAACGCCTCTTAGATTACCTCCGCACAACTTGCCCCATTCCGTCAGATGAGAAACATTAACAACAAAAAGTTTGTTTTCTTAAAACTATTTTTGGCTCGCACTTTCTATATTCGAGGTTTAATCAAAAATTAACTTTAAAAAAACGCATCGGTAGTTGAATTTTCTAAGAAATCACTCTCGCAATAGACTAAGCTACCGATGACGGGGAGATAGGGGTTCGAATCACGGTCGGGTGTACTGAGGAGGTTTTTTCCATTCTTTCCTAAATGGCTTCCCACTCACCTTACATGCAAATTCGAGAACATTTAATCTAAAATGTTATATACATATACCTGAATACATCAGTATAGTTATTATTATATTAAACTAATATAAAGCCACATGGCTGACTCAATCACTGACATTGTTTACCCACTTCCAGATGAGCTAGAAATGTGGCAAACTTGTAGCTTATAACCTGTAACCGACGGGAAAGTTACAAAAAGATTTTAAAAAAAATTTTAACCCCGAAAAAAAAATGCAAAATGTGCGGACCTTTCTTTAGAGGTTTCTTGTGGCTAAACAGTAAGAACTATCAAAAGCGACTCTGGAATTACATTAGTTTACATCTACATGGAAAGAAAAGACACTGGGGCTTGGGGGCGAAGCCCCCAACGAGGAAGGCGAGTTAATATATATGCGTGCAAACCGAACGGGTAGCGAGACGCGGGTGGAAATTACCAAACTAATTTAACCTAGAGTGGCTAAGGCTTTGATGTAGCCGATGTAGCCCTAACGCAATAAAGAAAAAAATATTTTTGAACTGCGTTTTGATTCCTCATCTGGGCTATATTCATCTAATTAAATTAATGGGGTAGAGATGAGTAAGCGGCTGCAGGTGAGTTGCGACCGCACGAGTTATTCACCTCTTAAGAAACAGGTGAATTGCGGCACCACATCTTTAGAGTCGCGTACAAATTGCGTCCCGGGTTGTTGACCTAACCTAGCCTAACCTTGCCTAACAAACCTTCAAATTTTTCCCAAACCATAGAACGATAAGAACTGACGAAGTTTGGATATCACGCGGGATGCCGACATGAGACGATGTTAGTTTCTATCTAAAATTTAAGACATCATGATAGAAAGAACTCTGCTAATTAGGTGGACGCAACTCACCTACACAGGAGTAAGCTATCGTTTATAGGAAATGTAACCACATTTGTATGCGAAAAACACAAAAAAAAAATAGATTAATTTTAAATTTACTATTGCAGAGACATAAGTTTTCCTTGACGCTATATTGTAGTAATGTTATTTGATAACTATGTTTAGGGTGATGAGTAAATGAGGGTGAATTTATTTTAAGAAAACCTTAAATCCCTTTTAAAGTAATTTAAACGTTTCCAAACACACATGAGATTGCAGGTGCTATGGATGTTGACTTTAATAAGCTACGGTATGGTTTTGGGGAATAACCTGTTTTAGAAAATACAAACTTTTTTTTGCGCTCAAGATTAACATTACTATTGTTACTTTATACGAATTGATATTATCTACCGAAAGTGACAGTTGCAGATCACCCAACTTGACGTATGGATACGTGAAAGTAGAGCTTGAAACTTTTCTATATTTCATATAAGTTTATTCTTAACAAAATCTGACTACATATAGACTAGACATTTCGAAATAATATTATTTAGCACCGCGTCTTACTACCCGTTCGGGTTATACGCTTTAAGTACTAATTACGTTTATAGATTAGGAATTGGGAAGGTTGAATTAGAGGAAGTGAACCCGCATTTGCGTGGAGGGGGAGTGAAAAACCAGTTAGTAAAAACCACCCCCAGTCTACCCAACCGAGATTCGAACCTCGATCTCCCCGTCCTCAGCAGTCGAGCTCAACACGACAAGCGCGTTAGCCAACTACGCCACCGAGG
>CABFOW010000863.1:92414-105847 GCA_902141385.1 Timema californicum | reverse complement strand
ACATCAAAAAATTACCTGATTTTTCCTGATTCTCTCTGTTCACCCTGCTTGTAGCCACCATGAGATTACTTTCATATAGCTTATTTATATAATTCCTGTTGGATAAACATTTATTTTGTTTGGGGAAAAGTAAACTCTGTTGATAAATACGTCACATACGATGACACACGAGTGGATTGATTCGCTTCTTATCTATCCAAAATTGGATTTCATTGCTTTTCTAATAAAACTAAAGAAAATAGTAAAATGTATAATAACCTTAATTATGAAAGTGTTTATACAAAAGATTGGTATATACTAATGCTCAAAATCTACTTATAATGAGCAAAGATAGAAGAAAGTGCCAATCAGATGCTGCGCCTAGGTTTAGTACTGATAAAAGTGGTAATAATATAATCAATTGGGTACTTATTGGAATGAACACACAACTAATTTCGATGACCTTGTTCATACAAAAACTGAAAAACATTGTTTAAAAATTGACTTACCCACCGTGAAAAGTACCAAAATCCATATATTTCGGTTGATCATTAAGAGCTAAATGCCCAGGAAAGGAAAGGTAAGGTAAAGGAACCTATAATGGATCTTTTTGAATCGAATGATATCATGTTTTAGGGGGATGTCACAACACATAGTATTTTAATTTGTTTTACCTCATCCCATTTACGTTCTCCTACTGCCAAACAGATCCACCAAGTAACGTTATAAACCCACTCGGTTTTCAGCGTTTATGAACGTCTGCACAATAATTTTGTACGATTTCCCTAAATAGCTATATATAGCTATGTTCTCCAGTGATGCATACAAGTAACTATAAGAGTAACCACGACAGGAAAGAGCCGATGTACCAAAGTGACATGAAGAGTAACCACGACAAGAAAGAGCCGATGTACCAAAGTGACATGAAGAGTAACCACGACAAGAAAGAGCCGATGTACCAAAGTGACATGAAGAGTAACCGCAACAAGAAAAAGCCGATAAGCCAAAGTGAATAGGAGGAAAGGGATTGTCTCCAGGCTGTGAAGGTGACCTCACGAGCCTTGTGCTCGGCTAAGTGGCGTCGTGACATTGCACTAAGGCTGATGACAGGTGAGCTGACACAGCACAACAAACTGATGTGGGTGATTACAATCTTAACAGGTCTGGATGCCGATCATCCCTTTAAGAATACATAAAACTTAAGCTCATCTATAAACACACCTACATGCCGATTACCTATAATCCGTTAACAGATCTAGCTACCAATGGGCATAGAGCCCGTGAAACATACCAATACATCCACAGCAGGCGATGGATTCTACAAGAGGGTGCCCCCGTGGTCTATGAGCACACAGCCCCGTGAAACATACCAGTACATCCACAGAAGGTGATGGATTCTACAAGAGGGTGCCCTCGTGGTCTATGAGCACATAGCCCCGTGAAACATACCAATACATCCACAGCAGGCGATGGATTCTACAAGAGGGTGCCCCCGTGGTCTATGAGCACATAGCCCCGTGAAACATACCAGTCCATCCACAGCAGGCGATGGATACTACAAGAGGTTGCCCCTGTTGTCTATGAGCACACAGCCCCGTGAAAAATACCAGCACATCAGCGGCAAGTAATGGACCAGTGTTTGTTCCACACTACAAGTCGAGCAGGTCATGTTGTCACTAGGAGCAAAGATGGACCCACCCGAATCTCAACTCCCTTTACCCCCTTTCAAACCCAACCAACCCTAGACACATCAAAGTACCGCCCACTCTCACTCCCTAACCTTCTTTAATAGGACAGTATTTGCTCTTTTCCTTCTGGTGACCAACATGCCTTTCAAGATGGAATCTACAGTCTGTTCAGATGAATTGGAGATACTCAACATGAGATAGAATGGAACGCCAGTTTGAGGTTTTTCTTAACAAATCATTTTTTTGGACCAAATAAATTAAATATTTTTCTAGAAGAAAAAAAGAACACGCTTTAGTGGTCAAGCGGTCTAGACCGTCACACTCGTGTTGGACTGGCATGCTGAAGACGGGGAGATCAGGGTTCAAATCCCGCTCGGGTTTAATGAAGGTGGTTTATAATAAACGGTTTCCCACTCTCCTTCCACACAAATTCGGGTATGTTACCACTAATATGGTTACTTCCTCATCCCTACCACATTAAGATAACTATCATTTATGTGTATAACCTGAGCAGGTAGTAAGACACGGTGATATTAAAAAAAAAGTTTAATTTTCTTCACATGGTGATATCAACAGTTGTTGAATATCTTCCATGAGCATGGTGGCATTAGACGAGAAACTTTTTAAATGAAGAGAAAAAGTTGTGATTAAATTACAAGACACCCTTGACAGGTATTTAAGAACTGCTGATATCACAATGTGAAGAGAATTAAACTCTATTTTTCTACTGGAGAAATATTTAATTTATTTAACAACACAACTTGTTGCTATACAAACTAGTGATACTAGACCTAACTCGCAATCCCTACCAGGCTACTCCCAGGGTGTTCATAAGCCAAGTATCTCGGACCTCTTATATTTCCCGCTCTTTATGGAGGCGGTAAGAAGCGTTTCGCACTCGCGTTATAACGTAAGAAGGCGGATTCTACATCCATCAAGGTCACGCGCGCTATCCACGAGGAATTTGTTCCCAACCTTATTTACGCCGTGAACAGGGGAGGGTAGGCAGCCTTTCTAGCGTCGCTGCTAGGCGGGCCACGCGATACGACGGAAAAAGGTTTTTGTCTATTATTTTTTTGTTCCACGTCTTACAATCCATACCGATTAGTCACAATTAACGCGTTGATGATGAGAAGAGAGTATATTTTAGAAAGTGTACCCTAACTTGCGGTGAGGTTAAGTGGGGAGAAACCCATCTTCAACAAATTCCAAGTCGGGATTCGAACCCCAACCTCATCGTCACTGGCAATGGGATAAATTACGCGAGTGAGGCCTTAAACCGTGTGAACACCTATTTGGTTTACTGCGTCATAAAACTGTTTTAACTGAAAGGTATAGGATGGGAAGAGCAAATCAGAGGAACCGTTTTCTATTTCCTTGGAAGAAGGTAGAAAACCAATATGGCGAAAAAAATACTGCACAGCAAATATTTGGGGACTAACACCGGACTCCAAATTCAGCGTCAGGTAAACTAACTGTGCGGTCAACTCCGTCAAAAAATCCACCGCCCTGATCGAAGTGTCAGTTTGGGAGTTTGGTGGAGGTAAAAAAAAAGCGAGAAAAAGTTTGAGGAATTGAAATAAATATTTTGAAATCTATGATGGACACTAGGCTTATTCCTTAAATATAACACTATGAATAAAATTTTAGTAGTTGAACTTAAACATAATCTCAATACTTGTTTTTTTAAATGATCGAGTCTCTCCTAAGAAAATTGATGGTGTGTCTTGACATATTCAGCACCGTGTTCAGTGTGCCATTAGTAAAAAATAAAAAGTTTAAAATAGCTGGTGTAGAACATCACTCTCGAAATGGACTAGTCTGTCAATGACGGGAGAGATCGGGGTTCGAATCCCAGTCTTGTGGGATGAAGGTTTTTCTCTCTTTCTCTCTTTCTCTCTAAATGGTTTACTATTCTCACTCTATGCACATACGGATACACTTACTTTAAGTTCAACCTTTCTTATCCCTGACACACCAATGTAATTAGTTCCGAAGGACATCGAAAGCACTCAAGAGGGAGAAACTTTATATCANTGTTGAGCTCGACTGCTGAGAACGGGGAGATCGAGGTTCGAATCTCGGTCGGGTGAACTGGGAGGGGTTCCTAAATGGTTTTACACTCTTCCTCCGCGCAAATGCGGGTTCACTTCCTCTAATTCAACCTTCCCAATTCCTAATCCATTAGCGTAGTTAGTACTTAAAGCGTATAACCCGAACGGGTAGTAAGACGCGGTGCTAAATATTAATATTATCTTCACACAGGTTAGGGTTAGGTTTGGTTAGGTTAGGTGTCGCCATATGGGACTACACACAATGGTACGCTTTAGATACACCAATATACCTTGATGTACTCCAAAGCAGGTATTTTAATTTGGCCTGTACGCTGGAAAGTATCCATTAGTACATATTGTGTATAAGCCGGACGTGTAGTAAAACGCGGCGACAAAAAAAATATCCTAGAGGACTCGCCGAGCAATTCATGAGCCGATACCTTCCCCATTCATAGGTCACACGCACTCCCACGAGTCTTCGTGGCAATTATGTTTCTAAATCGTCGAGTGTTCATTTATCGTGGTCTTAACTTCACGGGGAACCCGCAACCTAAGGCGACCTTTCTCCCCTTCTCTTGTCTTTCAACCCTTCGCACTGCTGAGAAGAATAGTCTTCACACTGGTCTAAGAATCCATCATACACTCTTCAAAAACCACAGCCAAAGACCGAGATACACAAAGCATCCCTCCTAGCCATTGTGCAAGCAAAGAGGAGGACATAAGCGTCTTAGGTTCGCGATAAGGAGAAAACACCTCATCTCCCCATAGAGGGGTACACACTTAATGTGTGTGAGGCAAGGGAAGCGCAGTTGCGGGTCATGTTATTTTTTTCCTTCGGGTTTTTATAACGAAACACATTTTTAAACCAAATTTATCAAAGTGACCTGCTTCGGTGGCCGCATGGCTTAAGTCGTCACTCTCGCAATAGACTGGGGTACCGATGACAGAAAGATTAGAGTTAAGAACCAGGCCTGGTGTACTAAGGGTGGTGATTCCTAAATGATATTACATTCTCCCTTCACACAAATGATAATACATTTTCTTTAAAATCCAACCTTACTTATCCCTAAAACAAGAGAGTAATTAATATATTTGCGTATAACCCATTAGAGTAGTAATACGTGGTGTTAACAATAATAGGTAATATTGGTGTCGGAAAACAAGCTACCGCAATCATTTATGCGTTGTTCCAAATGTGGCTTAATTTTTACCGAATAAAAAANCCCCCCCCGCACCCCCCACAAAATCACTAACCCTTCCTAACGACGTCTGCGATGATAGAAACACTCATTTTCCAAATCAAATTCAAATAAAGATAATCTCTTTGAAATTGATCTGAAGTTAAGGTAGTTCTTCTTATAGCAGGCTGGCAAGATAAGAGAGGAGGGTACACAACCCCCCAACCAGTTCCCTCTCGGCCACCTTATACAACAGGAAAAAAAAGTTCAGGTAAAGAATGACGCGGCCCCCTTTGGGGCTTCTTCCTTCCCCCCAACATTTTCTTCTTTCTTTTTATTACCCTCGAGTTGAGAGATTGACTCGTCATCTCGACGATGACCTCTTCGACATCTCATCTGAAGGGGGGCCCCGCTGGTCCCCAAGGGGCACTTAGCACCGTGCGAGATGGGGGACTTGAGGCCCCCCTTCTATTCTCCTCATCCTCGGACCTCAATGTCCGTCATTCAGTCGAGTCATCACCTTAATGATACCTGCCAGATGTAATGATGTGACTCCCATGGAGAGGCGGTTATAGAGCGCATGCGCGAGAACTATAGCAGGATTCTGATATAAAGGGCCTTTTAGGGATTATATATATATATATATATATATATATTTAGTGGTCAATATTGATTAAAAAAAATTGCGTTGTCTCTTACTACCCGTTCGAGTTATACGCCTATGTACTAATTTAAGGAATTGGGCTAGCGATGAGGAAGGTTGAATTTAGAGAAAGTGTACCCGCATTTGCGTAAAGATAAGGATAGTGAGAAACAATTTAGGAACATCACCATCAGTACACCTGAATAGAATCAAACTGTGATCTCCCCGCCATAATCGGTCTAGTATATTGCAAGGGTGACGCCTTAGACCATTCAGCCACCGAAGCATGTTACTAAATTGATTACTAGTGTTATTTTATCCAAGCCTGTGAAAAATACAAGATTTTAAATTCGAATCAACCCGCTTCAGTGGCCGAACCGTTTAATCCAGGGATAACAAAACTTTGTCGACCAGTATGCCACCGATTATTTATGTTTATTTTTACTTTCTCTTGACACCTCTGAGAGAAAGTAGACTATTGTGATCGTCAAAAAAAATCAAACTCTAGATTTTGATTAATGTCGATGTTTCATGACCTACTGAAACTATTTTACCAATCGGGCTAAAACTTTGTATCTGGGGTTTTAATAAGGTCCCCCCTGAGGGATTTTTGTAGTTAAATTTCTAACACTAATTTAAGGGAAGTTTACTGAAAGGCAAAAAGAGAAAAAAAAAAAGATTTTCTCTAAATTCAATCTAACGATTTTGATTACTTTTTTTTTTATCTCGACACTGTTTATCATTGTAAAAATGATGGAAATACTCATTTTCTCGTAAAAATTACTTTGAGGATACTTTATATAGAAAAAAATTTCAAATTTTGATCGTTTCTCCCCAACTATGTGATACGAAATAACTTATCATCGTAAAGTTGTAGTTCTGTTAAAGATAAAAAAAAATTATTTGAAATATATTTTTATAAAACTTAAAAATTTCTTAGCTATAATAAGCCAATATATATATATTTTTTAATTCAAGTCTTTGAAAATTAATTTGATTCTTATGCTCTTTGGCGGGCAAATATGTTTCTTTTTTCTCAATTTTTCTGTAACAGTGTCCTTAGTTATGAATGCCATAGAGTAAGTAATTAAGCAAGTAATAGTGTTTATAATTTAATTTGTGATCTCTAGTGTAATGTTTCTACAACAAGGTATAGACTTACTATTTCGTTTCTCAAATTTACGAGGTTTCAGTAAATGTCTATTTTAAGAAAAAAGTGGGAGAAAGTCAGTGCGGCGCTCCATACCATTTATTTAATGAGTATTAAAAATGGTTAAATATGAATAAATTTAAACAAATTACTAATCCACTTCAGTGGCCAAATGGTTTACAACGTCACTCTTATACTGAATTGCTGATGATAGAGAGATCGGGGTTCTAATCTCGCTCAGGTCTACTGAAGGTGGTTTTTCCTAAATAGTATGCCACTTTAGTTCCATGCAAATGCACGTGGATTACCTGTAAAATGCTTCCTTCCTCATCCCTACCCAATTAAAGTAGTCATCACTTATGCGTATAGCCTGAACAGGTAGTAAAACGCAGTGATAAAAAAAACTCGAATAAAATTGTAAATATTTTAATAATGCCTAAAGGGGTGACCTGGCGGTCTAGGAGTAAAGTGTCGGGACTTCAGTGCTGGGGGTCCAGGGTTCAATCCACGGTCCCGGCACAGATGTATCTGATTGCCAAACCGTTCCTTCACCTCTGACAAGACGTGTATTAATCACAACTTGTGAATGTGTAGAATGCCAGTCCTCCACCGTGGTTCGGATCCCACGTTAAACTGTAGGCTCTCCATTTTATCTCACAATCACCCTACCATTACATATTAGCTTAAGTGCGTACAACACGTAAGAAAAAATGATAATGATAGTAATAATAATAATGCCTACATTTAAAAAGAGGATAATTTATTATAGTCCCAAAGTGAATGTCTTAGAGCACATTAAGTGGATAAAAGACAATCAATTAATACGAATGTTTAAATCAATAACCTAGATATTTCCCATATTATAGGTTGAAACCTGTACTTTGCCAGGCCAGATATCTATGTTCAATTCATGGCTTGCGGTCTTCAATAGCGCACAAGATGCACTTAAGTACGAGCCAAGAATATTTCTAACCGTTGTGTTGATTTCACAAAGTCCATTGTAACATTACATTGAATTAAATGGTTGTCGAAATATTATTGACAAAAAAAAAACACACACACACTCTGGAAAAAAGGTTGTAGTTAATGTTTATTTTGTTCATGTAGGCATGTCACCCAAATTGTTTGCCTTAGATTTTCCATCCCTTGGTTAAGGCGCCAGTCTCGTGTTATACTGGCCTGCTGATGACGAAGAGATCGGGATTCGAATCTCACTCGGGTCTATTGAGGGTGGTTTTTCCCTAATTGTTTCCCTCTCCTTCCATGTAAAAGCAGGTGAATTACCTTTAAAATTCTTCCTTCCTCATTCCCATCCCATTAGCGTAATCATCATGTATGCGTAATAACTGAAACGGTAGTCAAATACACTGATAAAAAAGTCGAGTACAACCCAAATAGAATATTTCATAGCGAATAATGTTTTTAATATTTTATAAATAAAATTGTTCGAATCTTTAATAATACAAATACAAATAGAAGACTGAGCTAAATTAAGAATATTTTAAATGAATCTTANCTTATACACAATTAGGGGAAATAGCCCGTTTCCAAATAAAGGCTAGATTTTTGATATTACAAGATTGGCAAGTTTCTCTGGTGATTTAGACTAGGTAAGATCTTTTTGACAGACAGGGTGACAAATGAAGTCCTAAGAAAAGGTTGAAAACTATGTAGAAAGAATATTATTTTTAAGCAATCCCACCCCCACCCCCTCTCTCTCTCTATATATATATAAACTAAAATTAATTATATATATACAACTAAAATTAATTAATTAAATTAAATGGTGAAAACAGAATTACATTGAGTTAGTTAAGTAGACCTAATAGTTGTTTATTTATAACATTCTAAATCTCATTATTTATAATAAATAATTGTTCATATTAGTGGACCTAAGGCTGGTACATAATTCTTTTACTGTGTGACTTGTGTCTACGGAGGAAATAAATAAAGCGGTTTGGATATTTCAATTCTCAATCATTTGCATTTCAAATAAAATATCATGGCCGTTCAATACGTCATCACGTCCAAGTCCCTTGTACCATCATTACTCAGAAGATGAAAGGTCAACTGTGTGTTATTTAGCTTCAGTTTATAAGGTGTCCCTAATCAGAAAATGCTTCAGACATGAGGACCTTGAAAAAAAAATGTATTGGCAACATACATACGACAAATGGACACACACACATGTGTGTGTGTGTGTGTAAAGAGTATATTTTATGATACTTACTTGCACCTAGCCTTGAAAAAAATAATGAAGGACGGTTGGTAGCTATCCTCTTAAGAGATGTCATCAATATTCGTTAACACAAACAATAAATAGTAAAAAAAATTACTTCCCAAGTACCGGTACGTGAGCCGATGTGTCTGTTCAGCCCATTGTGTGGAGGCTACCTAATTCAGATACGCCCTTCCTGCTGTTCTTCAGGACAGGAGGGTCACGTTACGTTGCAAAAAACTATCTGTGGGGAGGGAGGAGACGTTGACCAAGAGAAACCTTCTCTACTTGCCCAAACTATTTGTCATTTTACGACGTGTCAAGATATGGGGGAAAAAAAAGAGCGACCTTTCATCAGTTTAGTAAGCTTTCAAATCTCAGGACAAGAAAATTTTAAGTGTATTCTAACTTTTTGGTTCTTTTCTAAGTACTTGAATTTTTAATATATAATTTATATATACATATTTAGCATCGAGTCTTACTACCCGCTCGGTTTGTACGGATTTTAACTACTCTAATGTGTTGGGTACGACATAAGATGTATTTTAGAGGAAATTTATCCGAATTTTTGTTTAGTGAGAGTGGGAAGCTATTTGAGAAAAATAACCTAGACAGGATTCTAACCCCAACCTCCCCATTACCTCTACAAATCAAACTCGATTAGCTTGACGTTTAGTCAACCTAGCCACCGATTCGTGAAATGTTCATCTATAATATTTATAAGATAGATGTTTAATAAGTGACATGCTCCCAAGAATAATAATAATAATAATAATAATAATAATAATAATAGGCCACATATTTCCCCTACTCAACACTGAAGAGGTGGAGGGGAGGGATGAATTATAACAGATAAATTTAAGGTGGGGGTTGTAGGGAATGCGAGAAAAGGGCAGTGTTTTTGCAGATTTTACAACAAAACTTTTTTTTCCCCAAATAAATTAAATATTTCTCTAGTAGAAACAAAGTTTATTTTTCTTCACATGGTGAACGTTGTTGGATATCTCTCATGAGCATAGCGGCATTAGATGGCAAACTTTTTAAATGAAGAGAGAACGTTGTTGTTAAATTCCAGGGCAGCCTTGACAGATATATTCAACAACTGTTGTCATCAACACGTGAAAAGAAAACTAAACTAAGTTTCTAGTAGCTTAATATTTTATTAATTTTGACCAAAATCTGTTTGGTATAAAAACGGCAAAAATACTTAATTTTTCTCATTTGCCCTATATCCCCACCTTAATTAAAAACCATCGTAATATAGGCACAGTTTCTTCTCAACTTTCATACGTCACTAAAAACTACCCCATTTGACCTCATCAAATGGATTCGTCTTAGAACGAACCTTTCCCCAAGCAAATAAACTATATCCCTCCCAAAAAAACACCCTCACGCTCCCCTCTCGCTAAAAAATAAAATCGCTTTATCCCCAAACATGCGGCCTGACGTACCTTCAATTGAAACGTCACCTTGAAAAATCGTGTCGAGAGAGTAAATAATAAAAAGAACACTTCAAAAGGACATACACACAAAACATATCTTTAGCTTTTTTTTATTATTATTTTTCTTCTTGCAGAACGTTCAATGCCAGGTTCACAGAATGAATATTTCCACGCAACCAATCACGTCGCCTGAATCCGTGGGGATATGAGACAGAAGAGATTGGTAAAAAAAAAAAATGGGGGTTTGGGAGGAGGAGTTGGAGAAGTAAGAACCTTCCTAGGTTATGTTTTGACTCGGGTGTGAATTTATAATAAGATGGATTGAAGAGAGTTTATTTATTTATTTATTTATTTTCCTCCTTCCCTTATACAAATCCGACGTCAAAGTCCACAAGGGAACCGCAAAGCAAGTGTTTGGAAATCTACATAAAAAATTGCCACTTTTGATAGAAAAGGGGATGAAATAAGATTTCTTATCAGACTATGATGATAAACTGGCAAAAAGGAGGGGCCCTTATCTGAGGTAAGCGAATTCACCGAGTGATTTATTTATTTGTGCTCAATTTAATAGTTAACAGTTCGGTATTATTGAACGGTCGATTAGCACACCTGATTCCCGAAAGTGGAGGCCAAGGCCAGATTCTAGCTTGCCGCAACGAGATATGATATATAGAGAGCTGAACTTTTGTTTTAAAAAGAACAAAGAAATTGTTCAAAAGGTAAATATGTATAAAAGCCTAGTGAGCTTACATGGACCGTGTCGAAACCCTATATTCTAAAGTCATAAATTCATAGAGACCAAAAACATGCGTTTTGAAAAGATGATCAATTCAAATGGTTGGGAGCTGGGCAAACAGACAGGAATTAAATTCAAGAGGAGGTCAAAAACAAAATTAACGCTACTATTAAGCCTGTAAACTGTTGTCTAATAATCTGTCTCAAAATATTAAACCAAGAATTTACAAATCTATAATCCTACGCGTTGTTCTTTACGGATGATGGGCTCTCATTCTGCTCTAAATTAATTATCTTGGTACAGAGTACTGAGATCAACCTCATTGGGTGGTCTTGAGGTAAAGTGCTCGCTCTAGGCCCCGATGTTCGTGGGTTCAAACCCAGCTGGTGTCGACGGATTTTCTTTGAGCGATAAAAATCCGTAGCACAACTTCCTTCGGAGGGGAAGTAAAGCCGTGGGTCCCATGTCGACTGTGTCGATTGTAAAAGAACCCTGAAAGGTATGTGAAATTACCTTTCCTGGCAAAATTGGTAGGACCTTTACTCTTGCTCGAAGAAATTCTCGTGTGATGATATAAAAAGTTGTTCAAAGAGTGCATGTTAAATATCTCAAATAAATAAAGCAGGATGTTAATAAAGATATAAGAACCTAAGAGGAATGAACAAACCGTAGAATGGAGTGTGTTACTTAATTAAGAATATTACGGTTTGTACAGTAGCCCCGTGGCTTCTTTGGTGCTGACTGACAGCTAGCAGCTGACTTCTGACAGTCAACATTTAGGTATATACCTCAACTTTGACTGTCAAATGTGACAGCTGCTAGACACATGTTTTTGCAGATTATATGGTTTGGCGTAGGGATACATAATTTGGTCTCGTAATTTTTCAAAGCCATCAGTTGTCAGCTATGAGCTGTCAGTCAGTACCAAAGAAGTAATGGGGCTAGTGTACGCATCCCTAAACAAGTCAAGAAGTGTAGGTTGTGTTGGATTAGCGGATGATAGACGTTTCCACAAATGACTCGATGTAGCTACTCCCTGGTAACATGTTGATACTATTTTCTGAAAACATAGTTGTATGATACCGGGAACCCTTGCCATTCGTATTGTATTTCACTTTGATGATATTTTGTTGCACGTCAGCACTTCATCCATATAGTAGTGCATTTTGTTTTACCTAAATGTACCTATATAGTTCAGTTTTCATAGGAAGAGCCTTATCTGGCACACACGAAAAAATCGTAAATTTATTTTCACGTATTTGTAACTCAAGTAATCCGATATACAGCTGACACATTTGATAGGAACTATCAATATGTATAAGATAACACCAGTAATTTTGTAAAATATATCAATTTTGATTGCAAAAAAAAAGTATTTTCTAAAAGGCTCTTCTGTAAAAATTTGACTTTACTGAGCTAAGGTTAACGAAAGTTAATAACATTCAAAGTTTATATTGCATACTTAAGGGAGATAGGTAGACTATCAAAGATAGTGCCATCAGATGTTGTGCCTTGGTTAAATAATATTGACAACACCTTTAACAGTACAAGAGTTTGATGTTCACTTGAGTGAACACAAAACTATTTCCTACGAACCTGTGCATATAAACACTTGCAAACATAGTTTAAAAGTCGACATTTTCAACTTAGAAAAATTACTGGCCTGAATACATTTTAGTTGATTTTAAGACCAAAGTTCCCGGGAAACCAAAGACAAGTTGTAAAGGGGCGTAGAATGGATCTTTGTGAATCGGATTATACCATTTAATAGGGGTTAACAACGCATAGAATCGTAAATTATATTTTCTTTCTCCTCTGTTTGTTCTCCTACTGACGGACAGCTCCTCCCAGGAACGTTATAAACCCTCTTGGTTTCTGGCATTTCACCTTAACTTAAATTGTATATATATTCATATTCCCACACACACCCCTTTTTCAAGTAAAACTTACCTTGGATTAATATTGGAGACAAATAATAAAGGGCGTACGAAACAGCAGTTACATCTATTACGAGAGATATTATATGGATGTTGTTTTTCTTTTTGTATCCCTTTCTCAAGACTATACCAAGTTGTCGCCAGGAAAGAGTGTTACAGAAAAAAAGTGAGAGAAAGAGAGAAACATAAAACAAGATGCATATCTTCAACTCTTAAAGGCACAGCGCGTACGTATGGCCCACCCCTTTCTAGCCCCCTTTTTACACACACACACACACACACACATCTCACAGCAATCTTCGAGACCTTTCACAAGACGAACCAAAAGAAAAAGAGAGATGGAGAACTAGAAAGAAACCAAGTTAAAATGTTGGCAGGCAAGAGTTTAGTTAGAACATTACCAGCTCA
>CABFOW010000863.1:67952-92144 GCA_902141385.1 Timema californicum | reverse complement strand
AAAAAAAAAAAAAAGTAAAAAATATTGCGTTGAACCGGCCTAGCCGATCAGTTTCAACAGAAGACAAACATACGACTCTAAAGAAGGCTTTTTTTTTTCCCCCTCTAGAGAAACGCGACGAGATAAATCCAGATGGAAAAGAAAGGGACTGAATGGTATTAAAAACAACCAAATAACGCATGTTTGGGACTTGTGTCGGTGGGCAAGTGGTTTGTATGTCTTATCTGCCTGATGAGTGTAATGGTGTTTTTCTTTACAATCTGCTCTTCGTCTTCCTCGCAAATGTGGGTTATTTTCCTCTAAGTTTGACCTTAATTCATCCTTACACTGTTATAGTAATACGCGGTGCACGAACCGATCGGATTGCAGGATAAGCCTGTTTACAGCAAGTAAATATATTCGTCGTACGGGATCAAACCAAGGTCTCCCGGATTCATGGCAAACCCTTGTAATCACTTAGGGAAGTGGTTCTTAACCTTTTATTGCCCTCAGCCCCCTAAATATCCTTAAATATTTTCGCGGCCCCCTAGTTTTTACTAACATAATAATCATTAAGATTTATTCTAAAATAATGGCTTTATTTATTGATTATAGCAAGCAAATAAAAAAACCTAATGTATTTAATGAGACCTCTGCTGTAGAACGCTTTCCACTAATTTGTCCATTCTTGTTTCGATTGTATTACTTAATGCTATTCGCATGGAGGAGTCGATTCGGAGTCGATTTTGATTCTTCATTTTAATATTCACCATTGTGGAAAATCCCTTTACACATAAATAAGTAGAAACAAAGGGCAACAAATTTTGAATGGCAATGGTAAACAGATGGGGATTATTTGTACTATCCTTGCTTCCCCTCCCCTCCATTACCCCGGAAAATCGAGTATCTACTGTACTTACATGCTTACGATCATCGAATTATTTCTTCCAAAACGTAAAATTTTAGATTATAGACTTCAGTAGTAAACAAATAACATTTTAAATTATTGTTTCGAGGCCCCCTAAAAAACCTTTCGCAGCCATCCGATTAGGAATAGCTGACTTAGGAAACGAGTTTTATGGTGGAAAATAGGATTTATTGTAGAGAAGGGACGCTCGGATACTCTAATATTTATGGTATTCGAGAGATTCGAGATTCGTAAAAATCTCAAAAAGTATCTCGAATACATTTATGAAGACTTTGACTTTAAATAACAATAATTATTGTAACAATTGGTAAAAAGCATTAAATAGACTTGTGTAGTAGTTTGGAGGATAAAAAAAGATAAAGGACCAAATTGTATTAACATAATTAATTTTCTAATAAGTGTTTTTTTTCTTTTTTATATAACGTAAAAGACATGAAAACAAATTAGCATTGGTCAAATGCACCAACCCTTAAAAAAAACTTATATATTTTCCATATAACTAAAAATCGTTCAGTTTTAAGGCTTAAGCATTGTATTCGAGATTGGAAAGAAAATTTAAGTTTCAGATTGTAGAAATATGGGATCCGACCCATCTCAAATCTATTGATTTTCTTTTCCATTCCTATAATCCAAGCTTTAATATTTTGTAAACAATGTCTTGTTTTAAACCTCGTGTTTCAAATGTTGAACAATGGCATTTAAACAAGCAACTTATATCTTTTAACCTTTAGCTCAACGCCAATGCTCTACCACTTGTGATATCCAGGTTCACACCCTTTCTAGGGCAACACCTCTCATCCGTTCAAGACGACATCTCTATTAGATATAAGAGAGGTAGAATTCAGAGGAGAATGTACCATCATTTGAGAAAAGGAAGAGTGGTAAATCATTGAAGCGATCAAATGGCTGTGTTGGTTAAGATAGTGGATTAAGAATGATAAAAGTATAGTTTAGAGGAAATGTACCCACATTTACGAGAAAGTAAAGTGGAGTACTACAGTAAGACTGGAAACCAAACATTAAAATATACAAGTATTCAGTTTTAAAACCGTAAGGTGGGCTAGAAGGGGACGCGAGAAAAACTCAAATCTTTTTCGCAACAAACTTTTATTTTCGTCAAAATAAATAACACATTTCTCAACAGTTCTTAAATATTTGTCACAAGCATAGTGAGTGATATTTGATGAAACTTTTTTAAAATGAAATTAATATTATTAATATTATTATTTAACACCGCGTCTTACTACCCGTTCGGGTTATACGCTTTAAGTACTAATTGCGCTAATGGATTAAGAATGGGGAAGGTTGAATTAGAGGAAGTGAACCCGCATTTGCGTTGAGGGAGAGTGGAAAACCATTTAGGAAAAGCAACCCCCAATTCACCCGACAGAGATTCGAACCTCGATCTTCCCGTCCTCAGCAGTCGAGCTCAACACGACTAGCACGTTAGCCAACTACGCCACCGAGGCGGGTGTGAAGTTAATAAGTTATCAACAAATTCCTAGACACCCTCGACAGATACTCAATAATTACTGTTGATATATCACCAGTGAAGAGAATTAAACTCTACCTCTACTGGAGCAATTTAATTAATTTTGACCAAAAAAAAATTTGATATAAGAACTACAAAAAAATACTGCCCATAGCTCTCAATCCCTGCCACCCCACCTTAAGACTAAAAAATTAAATGTGGAGCCTATACAACCCATTGTAGGAGTGATAAGTAAGAATTCGGTATACTTGCCTAACACGATTATACAGCACACGGCAAGTATTCAAACATGTACGTGACCAATTACGGTACTCCCGGTATTTGGGGCATAGCTGCCCATAAAAATAAATGTATCATTCATGATCGGATGTTATTTTATAATCACGAAGTACAAGAATTTCGAGAAAGAAAGAAAAAAAAATTGATCCGATCCGTGCAGAAAAAGTTCGTAATAATAGAGCTAAAGATATCGAGTACAGTAGTCCCATGACTTCTTTGGTGCTGACTGACAGCTCACAGCTGACTTCTGACAGTCAATATTTAGGTATAAAACCTCAATTTTGACCGTCAGAAGTGACAGCTGCTAAACACATGTTTTTGCAGACCATATGGTCCGGCGTAGGGATACATAATTTTGTCTGGTAACTTTTCAAAGCTGTGAGCTGTCAGTCAGCACCAAAGAAGCCATGGGGCTATTGTACATTTACGGATATTTAAAGTCGTTGTTTAAAAAAAAGGGGGGGGGTAACGTGTTTTAAAATAATGTGAAATCGCCCAGAACTATTTTTTACTTAAGCCGGTCGGTCGGATAACTGTTATAAATGTGATACAGCGTCTTCAATAATAGGTGAGGGTAAAGAGAGATAAAGAAACAGAGAGAGAGAGAATCTCTTCACCGCAAAGACCACTTATTTCACTTTCATAAGAAGTCTCCTGACCCTTCCCTTCAATCCGCTAACCCTTCACTTCTTTTACAAAACTTTTTTCTTACCCGTTCTAACTTTATATATATTCTATCCGTCTCCCTCCCTCAACTTTGAGTTTGTTAAAGAAGAGGGTTTAGGGGGTAGAGGGTCGACAAGTGAGAATCAACGAGGCGTAAAAATAGCCGGGGACAGAAAAGAGATACTCGATTTTTTTCTCCCCCTTTTATCTATGTCAAAAAAATGAAAAGAGTTGCATGAAACTGGTGTTTTCTCATCCAACCCCCCTCCCCCCCTCCCAATCCCTTTTCTATCTGTACGTTGACATGTCAACCCATGACATGGACCTGTCCGTCAAGGGACAAACTGTCAAATTTGGATTAGCGCGCGCGCACGCAACTTACAAAAAAACTCTCAGCGAACTAGCGAGGTGTGAAAAATATTCTCGCTAAGTGGAAAAGCGAGACATCTCCGTTTAGTTCATCTTGCGGAGTTTCTTAGGCCGGCCCTCCTTTTCATGACTAGCTCTCAGNTGCTGAACGATTGTGAATAGAAAAAAAAACATTTTTTTTTGGGATGAGAAACTATTTAATTATATCGGGAACTATTAAAAAGGAGACATGTTCTTATGTCATTCTTCTTCTTGGATTGAAAAAAAATATGTATATATTCGCCTCGGAGATCATTTTGAAACACGTTAATAAAAAAGTTGAAAAATAATTGGTGAGGTTTTTTTTTATTTTCAGAGTCTTTTTGTAAGCTTCTGGGATAAAGCTGTATTCTTTTGTAAGAAAATAGGCGGTTATTCATTTCAATAGTGACCCTACTTTCAATCTAGAACATAACTTTGAGATATTTGATTTATAATTGATTGTAGAGTAACTTGAGATAAACGATTTGAAAAAATACGCAAAATAAAAGCACAGGGATTAGAAATAAAACACAATAAAAAATATATAAACTACTTTTTTTTCATTCCAGTCGTACATTCTAAATTTGGTACAAACCAACAATGACAAACTATGTACAAACCTTGAAGAAAAGGGTACATTTTAGGTATTTCAACAATAATCACGAATGGGCTTAGAGGAAGAGTAACCATTTAGGGGGGAAACCACCCTGTGCAACCAAATGGGATTAGAACCCCAACATCAGCAGTCCAGTCTATCGCTATTGTGACGTATTAAACCATTCGACCACTGAAGAGGATTTAAACCCAACATTGTAGGCCTACTAGTACTAGAGCATACACACAAAATGACATACAGTCCCCGAAATACGATTGATTTTGCCCTCTATTTACTAAAGAAATGCATCAAATTTGAAAGCAAACACATTCTTCAGATAATTACCATTCAATCATAAGGACCTCCGCTTCAAAACAATCAAGGCCTACTGTCAAAATAATGATTGTCTTCAGGGGCGGCTTAAGGGCTGGGCGGACCGGACGTCAGCTTAAAGGGGACGCCAAAAATACCTCCAACTTAACCTGAAGTAACCTGAAGGTGATACATATCACGCCCAGGTTACGTAAGGTTGGGAGCTGGTAGGGTTATTTACATAGTTTCTTACTATCCCCCGGTTATATAGAGGAGGCGCCCAAAATCAATCCCACCCGGGCGTAAAATTTACCCTAGGCCATCCCTGGATGTTTTAAATATTACTTTATTACATTTACAGTTTTCGTGCTAGTTCATTAGTTTCATTCTATTCTCCTATCACTTTCATTGTGTGCACAGCATTTAAGAAAATACAAACTTTTTTTTACGGTCAACAATGAAAACATTTTACTAGGTTATTAGTTTTATTGGTATTGATAATATATATCAAAAGTGACAGCTTTAAGTCACATCACTTGACGTATGAATACGTGAAAGTATATATAGTAGCTTTTCTAGCTGTCATATATGATTCTTCCTACGAAAATTGGACTGTAGATATATTGCTCCATTTAATAGAAATACTTTACTGATACTGTCCAAAAACAACCATGTAAGAACCGATTACTTTGGGGTATGTATTGTGTAGGATTTATACGTAGACTAAGCACTTCGGTGGCCGCATGGTCTAACTCGCCACTCTCGCAGTAGACTAGACTGCCGATGACGGGGAGAAAGAGGTTTGAATCTCGGTCAGGTGTATTGAGAGTGGTTTTTCCTAAATGGTTTTCCACTCTCCCTCCACACACTTACTGTAAATATAACTTAACCTTCAACATTCCTAAACCACTAGCGTAATTATTACATAAGCGTATAAACCGAACGGTTAGTAGGACGCTATAATAAAAAAAAACTACAAAAAAACGGAGCCTTATGCATCCGAACGTCATTTATTGATTTTATAATGGTTGTCCCTCCAAAGATATAAAGGAAAACAAAAATATCTTTAATTTAGGCCCCTGTTGGTGTTAGAATTATGTAGGCCCTATCTTAAGAGTCCTCTTCTCTTAGAACGAGTAATAATAGCCCACCTAGAGTTGATTCAAGGACTTACGAATCAAGTCCGGACACTCTACTCAACCGAGCCAGCCTGACAAATGGAAACTGACAGGGTTCACCTTCTGATCCTTGTCGTCTATTTATTAAGCTGAGAGAGATGACGCATCTAAAAGAAACGACTCATTAGAGACGAGAGATAAGTGTCATAAAGCGATTAAAAAAAACACGAAGGAAAATACCAGTTCGATGGATACGACCGGATTCTACATAAAAAAGATGTTTTTTTAAAGCTGCCAGATCTCTTGCCCCCCCTCCCCCCTCCAATACGCAAGCAAGTCCGACCCGACCGGTAAACCGCGCGCACCGAGGAATTTAAACAACCAACTCTTTCGTGAATATAAACCAATAAACCAGTCTGGGTAAACCAAAACAAAGCACAGAACAAACAAAAGGAACAAAAAAGTAGCAAGAAATTGTTATTGCAGTAAATTATAGGTGACCCACGCTAGGGAAACTATCCCTACCCTTGAATTTGAGGCCATCTGGAGTAGTGCGGAGTCGGTGATTAACCGTGCACTCGATTGTAGGGGCATGATAGTGACCCTTATTATAGGGGGTAAAGGGGGGAGTGGTTCAAGGGATCATGGGACACGGAGAGATGAGGAGGATTGATGTTCCATGTTCCTTGGCAAGTGCTATTGTTGTGGTTCACGGCCATTAAACATCATCCCGAACATCTGGGTTAAGGGGGAATGGGTGTCGGATTTGATAGCGTTATCGCTGGCGATTTTTCTTTTCTTCAATCTTAGTAAAATTACGTGAATAAATTACAGGTACCCGCTTCGGCGTTGGAATGGTCTTAAGTTAACGGTTCACAAACTGTGGTACTCGTACTACCATTGGTACGTACAACTATTTCCGGTGGTAAGCCAAGCAGTTAAACAGTAGATGGAAGCCCTGAGGGGTGGTAAAATTTATTCAGGCTCAGACAGCCGGGCTGTTTGTGTTATTATGTCCCTAGGTACCATTGGAAATGTTCCAAAATGGTAAATATTCAGCATTATCTCGGTGGCACTCCAAATTACGGAAGTTGTTGGGATGGTACGCCATTCAAAGAGCGTGGGAACCACTGGGTGTAAGCCAAGGCGTCACTCTCGCAATAGACTGGACTGCCGATGCCTGGGAGATCAAGGTTTCAACCCCTGTCGGGTTTTAATATGATTTTTTAGATAGTTTTCCACTCGCCCTCCACGCAAATTCGAGTAAACTTCCTATAGATCCAAGCTTCCTCATCCTTGACACATTACCATAGTTAGTATATATGCTTTCAACGCGAACGGGTAGTAAGACGCAGTGACAGAAAAAAAATACACATGTGAAACCTTGCAAACTATGTGAACGCGGACTAAACGTCATGCTCATCTTAATCCGGTGTGCCAGGGCCGGATAGGTCAAGTTTCGAATCCCGGCCAGGAGGTATTTCCTAAATGGTTTTCCACTTTCCATTCATGCAAATTCGGCTACGTTTGCCTTTAAAGTCTACCGTACCTTCTTTATCTCTACCCTATTGGTGTAAGTTCGCGGATAGCCTGACTGGTAGGGGTGAGTGGTGTTGGGGAATAACAAAAAAATGTTATTAGGGATAATATGAATGTTTAGAATTAATTTAAAATTCTGCGACATACTCCTTACCGATAGTGCTTTATGGACCTCATTCCCACAACTCATTGTAATGCGTTCTAGTTTCACAATTCAATATTATATAACACTAGATGAAGTAACCGGCGCTACCCGGGAGAAATGTTTTTAGTTAATGACTGTACGTGGAAGGCAATTTTAAAGAATTCTTTTTAGCACTGCGTCTTACTACCCGATCGGTTTATACGTTTATGTACTAATTAGCTTACGCTAGTGTGTTAGGAATGAGGAAGGTTCTATTTAGAGGAATTGCAGCCGCATTTGAGTGGCGTGAGAGTGAAAACTATTCAGGAAAAAAACCTCAGTACACCCGACTGGGATGGAACCCCGATCTTGCCGTCATTGGCAGCCAAGTCTATTGCGAGTGTGACGCCTTAGTCCATGTCGCCACCAAAGTAGGTATATAGAAATTTAGTGTTGCTCGTTTCCTTTTTGCTTCCGACCCAGTCTTTAATTAATTTAAATAAATATAATCCCAATTTTAAAATTCTTGCTTCGAGGTGCACACGTTCGTGCACAAGGACTATTAAAATTTAAAATTTCACACCTCTGCGTGCGGTAGATATTGTGCGATACCCATAGAAAACATACAAACTCTTAATTTATTAAGGTCATTCGACCATCAAAATATCATTGCATAATTTTAACTATTATAACTATTTCATTGTGTACACTTTATTTCAATGTCTAGTTATACTAAATATTTTCAGCCCCACACTTTGTCTTAGCAATGGTACATGAAAATCAAAACCAACCCCTTTGACCCCTTTTAACTCGTGAACTGTAGGCTCCTTTCACACGTTCCGATTTTCAGTCTGCCGATATTGACCGATCGGCCGGAAAATAGTCGGCCAGCGAACGGGTAGCAGTCGGATTGAACCACGACTTCTGCCCGATGTCGGCCGGGCGCCACAGGGCAGTCGCTCATGGATTGGGCATGTATACACAGGCCGGTATTTAGTCGTCCGACACCCTCCTGGGCGAACACACGTGCTGTGCGGTTGGCTGTCGAGCTGCATAGTTATAAAAATGAGTGATATTGATGTCGATACTGAATCAGGGATTTGAATCACGGCCTGTGTTGTGGAAAAAAAACTTTAGAAAGTTATAAGGACAGGAACAAGACCAAAAAAAATGTGTGGAGAGAAGTTTGTGTATTATATTATTCCGTCTTATTTATCCATTATTATTATTATTAGCACCGCGTCTTACTACCCGTTCGGGTTATACACACGCTAATGTGAAATGGTAGGGTGATTGTAAGATGAAATGGAGGACCTACAGTTTAACGTAGAATCCAAACCACGGTGGAGGCCTGGAATTCCCCACATTCACAAGTTGTGAGTAATACACGTCTTGCCAGAGGTGAAGGAAGGGTTTGGCAATCAGATAAATCTGTGCCTGGACCGAGGATTGAACCCCGTACCCGCAGCACAGAAGTCCGGCACCTTACCCCTAGACCACCAGGTCACCCCTTATTTATCCAGAAAATTTAATTTATCTAGGAATTCGATTATTAGGTTTTGAGAGTAAGAACTTGCTTGGGGAGAATGATAAAATGTATTAGGCGTTGAGGAGATGAACGAGTGAGGTTAAGTGCACCAGCTTTTGCTAAAATACTTGCCATCTGGCAAGAATCGGAGTAAAATTGGATAATTATATTTACTTAGTTGTCGGACGATTTGCTGTCGGATAATATCTGCCAACCGAAAATTGGAATGTGTTAAAGAAGGCTAATGTCCTGGAAATTCCGAATACCCATTAGTTATATTATTAATTAATTATTATTATTACATATTAACTATTATTACACTTGCTAAAATTGTGCAATAAAACGTTGATAGTTGAAATACCTTAATATATATAAACCTACAATTAGAACTTGATCTAAATTGACTCCTGATAAGGTAGAAATGACTAAGGTACCCAGTTCTGACACCAAATACGGATTTAAAAAAATGTGTTTTGTGTATGTCATAGTACTAACATAATATTGAGTGATATGTATTAGGTTAAGTTGGTTTGTAAGGGGTGTGTTTATACATATATATATATATATATAGTTCTACCATATATATCATGATTTAAATCTGATGGTAGTTTAAAAATCATAGCCGTGGTTTTAATGAGTTTGTGGAACTAAATAGTGGGCACACACACAAGCTGAGAGGGGGGCCTCGTGGTTAACTCGAAACTTGCTACACTATTACAAGATCGCTCTGTTTTATTGCCGGTCTTGATATAGTCCCCCCACGACGTCTTGAACCTGTTATGTGTCAGTCAAATTACCACCACGACGCCTTGACCCTGTTTAATGAAAAATATTAAATATCCCTCTATTTAAATTAGTTCTAATAAAGTACAGCGGTCCAGTTATTATTTCCTCACACTCAAATATCGACTACAGCTCTGTGTGATTGAATCAGTCGCCAACGCCGGGTCTGTTGTAAAACAGATATGTTAGACTTCAATACTATTATCACTGTCTATACGGACACATCCTCCCCTTTACCTTAGGATGTTAATGTTCTAAATATTTTACCGAACATTTCCATCTCCAATATTGACATTAATTGTTTGGATTTTACTTTCAATAAATCGTCATTAAGCTAATTTAAGGTCCGCTTTGTCATTTGATAACAATTTTTTCTCCACCCTTACCCCACTCGTCCAAAAAACTCACCATTTGAGGTTTTAACGTAAAGATGTAATATTCTCTAGGTAGGCCTACCACCTTCCCCATCCTAGCCCCCTCGCCTACTTGGTAGGTCGCAAGTCGCCAATGCTGAAAATGTACTGAGAAATGTTTATCTTTATTTGCATTTTGGCTCACAAGTCTGACTCTAGTATTCACTCTTAGTGTTATTGAATTAATCTAAAATTGAAAATGGCATTTTTTAGTTTACAGGCTCTTAAACTGTGGATCACGACGCCTCCAGTGGTCTTCAAAATGTTTCTGGGGGTCGCAGCAAACATTGACAAACGTGAGTTGGTTACATATTTATTTACTATAGAATAGTTAAAATTATAACACACTATTCTAAATTTGTTTAATTAATTGCAGAAATTTTAGTAATTACACTGTTATACGCAATATTTGTTTCCTGATGTATGATACATGACTTCAAAGCGTTTTTTATTACTGATAAAAAATTTAAAAAGATAATTTTGATATCACTCACAGAGTTTAAAAAAATCTTAAAACCGTGTTTAATAATGTATATCACAAACGTTTAAAGATATTGTCTTATTTATTTATAATTTTATTTGAATTCTCTATTATTTGATTTATAATTTTTCTGAAATAAATTAAAACATAAAATATAACACTTAATTGCTATTTTTTTAATGTATTTCATGTCAAAGAACAGAAAATATATATTTATTTTATAGATATAGGGATGATGTATTTAGGTAGTGAGTCAAAAGTTATTTTAGAGAAACTGAGCAGGAAGCCAATGGTCTTAAACATATCCAGACAAGTAACTATTCAACTGATTCAGTGAAGTGTTCATTAGTAATATTAAACTGATTATACAACATGCAACTTAATGTCAAGAGTTGGAAAACCTTTGTCACTGCCTTTTTCCCTCGGCATTTGCAATAAAAATATTTCCTATAATTGTTTAATGCCTTTAACTGCTGTGCCCATCCACCAACGTTTAGTAGCCTTAATAAAACATGTTTAGACAGTTCCCTCACTATGCCTCGAAAGTGTGAAAATGATGACGATAGTTTTTGTTACGTGTGTGGTGACTATACTATAAAATCTAATCGCAAGAATATAACACCATTGATTAAGAAAGTATATGAACTCTACTTTGGGTGCAAACTTTTAAAATAGGTGACCGGGATAAACCTTGGGCCCCTCACATTGTATGTAGCAACGTGCAGCGTATTTGAGAGGATGGTTGAAAGTCTCGGAAGTCTATGCCATCCCAATGGTTTGGCAAGAACAAAAAGAGAATTTGACAGACTGTTACGTCTGTTTGACTAAGATATTTGTAATTTACTTTAAATCTAAACATAGTAAACAATATTCATCATTGCTTTCCGCCATCAGACCAGTGTTTCACAGTCAAGACCTGCCAGTTCCTAGATCACTTGAAACATGCTCCATTATTGATTACAACAATGGAGACGAACCGATCTCTATGGAACAGGACATAAGCGACCCGGACTTTCGGCCGTCTACATCAAATGAATCACATCTTATCTCACAGGGTGAGCTCAACGACTTGAACTTATCTAAGAGTCAAGCTTAATTGTTGGGATCACGATTACAAGGCTTGAACCTGCTACAGAAGAAAACCAATATTTCTCTACCGGCAAAATGATATCGCTCAGTATTTTGGTTTACTGTACAGATATTGATATAATCATGGCAGCAGTTGGACAAGATCACAATACAAATGAGTAGCGACTTTTCATTGATTCACCAAAGCATAGTTTAAAAGCAGTTATTCTTCACATGCTAACAAACATCCCTCCATACCGATTGCTTATGCATTGCACACGAAGGAAACTTATGAAAACACGAAAAACTTACTTGACAAAATAAACTAAAACAAACACTGTTGCAACATATGTGGTAACTTAGTTATAGCAATCTTGTTAGGTATGCAATTAGGATACACAAAATATTGCTTCATTATTTGTTAATGGGATCGCCGAGCCATTGAAACATTGGAATAAACGTCAGGAACTGACTCCAGGGGAAAAACACGTCCTACACCGTCCTTTAGTTGATGCCACAACAATAATCTTACCACCCACCACTTAATATAAAACTTGGTTTAGTAAAAAAAAACTTTGTCAAAGCCATGAAGGATGGTCCTGGTTTTATTTATATCTGCGGCAAAAATTCCCTCGTTTTAGCGAGGCAAAGATAAGAGGGGATTTTTGTTGGTCCACAGATAAGGAAACTTACTACAGATAAAAATGTTGATTATAATCTGAATGAAGTTGAACTAGCAGCTTGGACAGCATTCAAAGATGTAGCCAGCAATTTTATGGGAAACATTAAATCAGACAACTACCAGGAAATTGTGGGGGAAATGATTCACTCATATGAAACAATGGGATGCAACATGTCACTTAAGATTCACTTTTTTACACTCGCATTGGGATTTTTTTCCGAAAAAATCTTGGTGAAATTAGTAACTAAGATGGAGAGCGTTTTCACCAAGACATTGGTGTTATGGAAAAGCGGTACCAGGGAAAGTGGAGTGTTAACATGCTGGCAGATTACTTCTGAAGTTTTACCAGGGAGATATGCCTGAGACTATTTACAAACGGAAGTCATCGGTTGAATAGAAAAAATAAGTTCATAATTATTATAAAACAATATTTGGTTCATCTGTAAATAAAATATAAGTTTTTTGAATTACGTATTTATTTCTAGCCGAGGGTGATAAAAATATTCTGAAGACATATCTGAAAACAACATAAAAACACATTTCAAAATAACTAATCACACATAAGGAAACAATTTTTTAATAAAAAATTGTATTTCGATACTATTTGTGTAGTTATCTAACTATATTAATTAACTAAAGGTTTGCATTAGTTATATAATACAACTACATTGGTTACCTAAAATAACTGCATATATGCATTGCAAAAAATATGTTCATTATTTCTATTTATCACTTGATCTAAAACTGCTCCAAAACTAGAGTATAAAATAAATCAACTTAATTTAATCATTACAGTTCGGGTTCACTAATAATTATATCCTATGAAAAGGGGTCACAAAAAAAAAGTTTGAATCCAAGCAACATCATCAATCTCGTTAATAGTGAGTCAACCATCTGTTTGCACAAATAAAAACTGACAAATTACATAATAAGTATTTTCTTTATAATGTATAATGTATTTTTTACTTATTTTTTTACATTCACTATTATTTCTAGACTATGGCATGGGTAATTTTTTTTTGTCATTCGAGTCATATATTCTTCCACTACCGGCTTGCTAGTTCTGACGTAGCTTCATATGCCGTATCATATAATTTAAGACTAGGACAGGCACAACGTCCAGTCCCCGTTCATTAATTCATCACTGTGTAAGAGTAGATCCATATTTCACAAATGATTAATTTTTCAACCATGCCGGAAATCGAACCGGGACCCTTAGCTAAGTAGACAGACACGCTACCAACTTTAAACATATTTTTTTGCGGGATAATATAAAAATAAAAGCTATTGTACATTTAACTTAATTATATAGGGCCCACGTATGGGTGACCTTTTGTTGAAGAAAATACAACCACCATATTATAAATCTTGGAAAGGGGATCAATATATATATATATATATATATATACCCGAATTTAAGTGAGTCGTAAGCCAAATAAATTCGGGAATATCTGACTTAGAAGCTACGTCATAGTGGAAGCAAGCTAGATAATAGTGAACGGAGTGTAAAGTCGAATTTTCTAAACCTTATCTGACAAGTTTCTAGATATACATTCATGTGTTAATACGTAAAGACATGGGATCTTCAACCGTCACCTTGGATAGATATAATTAATGTCTATTAAATGACACTAAATAATACAGTAAAATGTTATCAATGTTTGTTATGAGAAAAAGTCTGTATTTTCTAATTGGCCTTTCATATGAACATTGGCCTGTACTAGTAGTCCAACACTACACGTGACACACATGTCGTTAAGTGCCTGGTGGTGGGTCCGTAACGGTCGACGCTACTGTGACGTGCCATGACAAATGAGCACACACACGCGCAATTTGCATTCTAAGGGTACAGACCTACTCGGAAGGAGGCTAATTTTATTTTATAGCAATTTAAAAATAATAAAAGACAACACACAACACATGGAAGGCTGTCTTTCATTCAAATATAATAGGACAAATAGCAAAGCAAACTATGTTTAGACACATTAATTTATATCCTTGTTTAGTATAATTTTAAACTAAGATGGTGGCATTTGTTTCCACATTCCCTTCTCTTCTTATTTACAGGTAATTTAGTATCAATATATCGTCAAATTTACAGCGAATTTAGTTTCAATATTTTCTCGAGGCTAGTTAGCTTTGTACACTCAGATTAAACTACTGCTCTATCAGTTTTCTCTTATCTATTTTAGCACCGCGTCTTTCTACCCGTTCGGGTTGTACGCACTTACGCTAATGTGTAATGGTAGGGTGATTGTGAGATGAAATGAAAGACCTACAATTTAACGTGGATTCCGAACCACGGCGGAGGCCTGGCATTCCCCACATTCACAAGATGTCTTATCAGAGGTGAAGGAAGGGTTTGGAAATCAGATAAATCTGTGACGGGACCGAGGATTGAACCCCGGCCGCCACCACAGAAGTCTGACACCTTACCCCTAGACCGCCAGGTCACCTTTAAACAGTTTGTTAATTCAGAGATGACTAATGCTTTCCTAACAACAAGAAATGTCAAAAACAATGTTCGCTTGTACATATTTAAGGGGTCCGCCTCGGTAAGCGAGAAATTGCCACGCAGACTTTCAGCTCTAACGCGATATTTAATTATATGATGCGTTATTTCGAAATATGGTTCACGACAAAAAAAAAGTCTCAAGATTCCAACAGGGCTCAATTTTCTTTAACAACCGTATAGTTTGAGTTTTATTAATTTGAGAAAATTGGGTGAAAATGTAACATTGTTTAATTTTTACGACTATTTTAGCATATAAGATTAGGATTGAAGAAAAACTACTCTAGATTTAGCCTCCCTTTAACAAATAGTCATTTTTTGATCAACCTAAGACAGAAAATTTAAAGATATTATATGACTCGTAGAGAGCTTTCCTCTTTACGGTAAGACAATAAGTTTCGAAGTTTACTTTTATATCTTTCTTATTGACAAGAAATAGTATTGTAGGTGAGGGGCTAGAGAGTATAAGCTTTAGAGTAGAGAAGTAGTTCCAGAAAACGACTAGGACCATTGTATTTTAAGCTGTGTAGCCTGACTGTGATTGATATTTTCTCGCTGACCTAGGAGACCGCCTAAAGTGCTTCCCGGACTCCAAAGACACGCGCTAGTCACGAAGAGAGGCGACAGAATGCGCGCCTAGACACGGGTTCGCAGTGAATCATGAGACAGGTGAGCCACGGAGCGCACAGCGCATGCGCGAATTGGCGTCGTGCCGCGCACAACAGGCGGACCGATAGTAAGTTGATGGCATGGAATAATATCCTTTATTTTTCACTGCGTTTTATAAGGCCTACCCGTTAGAGTTATACGCCAAGGATACTTTGGAACCGATTTTGTATTTAGTTGACATTTTGAGGGAATTGAAACAACAAATATTCTCCAAGGACTAATTTTTTTAAGGAGACTCCGCTAGAAAATTTTACTATACCTTTAGCCAATAGGGAAGAGGGGTTCATCAAATTACAGGGGGCCAGAACCCCCCTTTTACACCCCGGTATCCCCACCTTACACCAATCACATTTTTTAACGATCTAAGACGTGT
The DNA here is from genome assembly GCA_902141385.1 of Timema californicum. NCBI lineage: Eukaryota > Metazoa > Arthropoda > Insecta > Phasmatodea > Timematidae > Timema > Timema californicum. The sequence goes on along the minus strand of CABFOW010000863.1, from coordinate 76,213 downwards.
ATCAGTAATTACATGGTGTAAGGCGTTGCTCCCGCCAAAAAACTGAATGGCTTTTTACGGGGAGGTCAGAGCTCAATTCACGATCGGGTGAAAATAAGTTGTGTTTTTCCCGAATGGTTTTCTACTCTCAGTCTTCAAGCAAAAGCGGGTGTACTTAGTGTAGATTCAACCTTCCTCATCCCTTGCACCTTAGCGTAATTAGTGCATGTGAGTCTAGCCCGAACGGCTAGTAAGATGTGGTGTTATATAAAATATGTTGAAAACACCTTAAGTTCAAAAATTCTGGTCAAATAATAAAACAACCTTATTTAGCAATCTTTAAGATGAAATCTTTCAAAAAGTTTTCTGACGTGAATAAGCTTCTCAAGCTGAAAAGACAACGGAGCGAGGGGAAGTTTCATATAATGGTCGGTAATAAAAGTGCTACAAACAATAAATTAACACAATAAAAAAAACATTTTTGTTGAATTTTTTTTAAGGTAAGATAATGCATCAAGAACAATTTTGTTAAGTTCAATTTTCATAAGAAGAGCCAAATCGGACAGCTAGAAATGTTATTGGATCTAGCTTCATGTATTAAAACGTCAAGTCACGTGGTATACAGATGCCACGTTTGATATATATTAAGGATAAAAATATATATAAAATAACCATCATAAATCTCTTTTGTTTTTTTAGCAACGCGTCTTACCATCCGTTTGGGTTATACGCATATGTACTATATTACTTTAATACGTTAAGGATGAGGATGGTTAAATTTATAGAGGAAGTGTACCTGCATCTGCGTGGAGCGAGAGTGGAAAACCAAAGAAAGTCCCCTTCCCCCACAATAGGCTACACCAGACCTGGGTTATAACGCCAATCTCAGAGTCATCGGCAGGCGAGTCCAACGCTAGTGAAGCCGTGGAACCGGGGTTCACAACCTTTTAGCACCCGAGGGTCACGTTCACTTCATCTGATCAATGACGGGCAGTTAGGTGATCCCCCTCCCAAACTTCACCAACAGTTCTCCTAACTTTACTCCCTTATCTAGATTTTATGATTTTAAATGATATTTGAAAAGTATAGGCCTACTTATAATACCATTAAAAACTTACACAGATACTCATCTCTAGTAGCTATTGATTAAAAAAAACATAAATCTAACAAGTTTACGGTCACAGAAGAAATAGCTATTAAATTCCACAGTAAAAATTTTGGTTTGTACAGAACTATTTTTAAAAAACCAACACAGAATTGCACTAAAATTATTTATTTGAAAGAACGCACATGCTAACAAAAGATAAAACATTATTATTATTACTACCACCCGTTCGGGCTACAAGCACTTAGGCTAATATGTAATGGTAGGGTGATTGTGAGATTAAATGTAGGACTTACTGTTTAATAACCTGGGATCCGAACCACAGTGTTGGTATTCAACACATTCACAAGTTGCAATTAATACACGTCTTGTCAGAGCTCAAGGTAGGGGTTGGCAATCAGATAAATCTGTGTTGTGATCGGGGATTGAACCCAGGACTCCCAACACAGAATTCTAACACCTTGCCCCTAGACAGCCAGGTAATGTAGAAAACCTCAATAAACCGCCAATACTGTTTACTTATAGAAGTAATAAGACTTGGCACAGTTTTTTATTAGTCCATCAATCATCGAGTTCAATGTTGGGCACAGCAAGTCACAAGTTTCCCTCCAAATATGCATTATATATATACGAGAATGACTTATTGATTTGATCATATGTATTTATCAAATAAAACGAATGTTAACATATTAAGTAGGTGCTTCCAAAAAGTTATGTTTTTAGAGCATGATTGTTCAATGCTTCCATTTCCTTAGGTAAGCATTTTTTTATATAAAAATACACTAAAGAAAATTTTACCTTTATTTCATAGTTAACATTTAAGATTAATTAGTTACATCTTGAAATAAAGTAATGCGAAGCCAGAAGATTTGATATTGTGGGTGGATTAACGAACATAATTTTAAATTATTCCGACCTCTCGCGGGCCGCATAAAGTGAAGTTGGAGGGCCACGTGCGGCCAGCGGGTTTAGCACAGCTACTTTAGATCATACGGTCACCGACACGGCTAAAAATGTTTTCAATTTTGTTCGAAATTTTTATATATATATATGTTTTAGAAAGACACATTCTACGAAGATTGGACTGTATCCTTCAAGCAGACGGCATTATCAAATGCTAAATTCTCTACTAAGCATATTTATAATGAAAACAAATAAGGAGACATTCTCGAACATTTCAGACTATATCATAAATTTCAATCACCCACTTCCGTAAATACACATAATTTTTTTTATCAGACCACGATATATGAAACGCCCCTTGAATCTTTTAGCGCCCCTCTCGCCCGTAAGTTCTAAAGACGTGCTTGTTTGATGTTTTCAAGTAAAAGCTGCGACGACGACGTGATGAACTGTGATGGGTTATGGCACGATGTCCCCATTAACGAGTCGTTGACCGCTCGACCGGGCCCGATCAAATCCGCTCCACACCCGCCCACGAGAGAGAGTCGGACACACGCTTGCCAAGGTCTGTCTAGCATCAGGTCAGGTCACTAGGCTCGGACAAGGTCTGTCTAGCATCAGGTCAGGTTACTAGGCTTGGACAAGGTCTGTCTAGCGTAAGGTCAAATCACTGGGCTTGGACAAGGTCTGTCTAGCACGAGGTCAGGTTACTAGGCTTGGACAAGGTATGTCTAGCACGAGGTCAAGTTACTAGGCTCGGACAAGGTCTGTATAGCACGAGGTCAGGTTACTAGGCTCGGACAAGGTCTGTCTAGCACGACGCAGGTTAATAGGCTCGGACAAGGTCTGTCTAGCACGAGGTCAGGTTACTAGGCTCGGACAAGGTCTGTCTAGCACGAGGTCAGGTTACTAGGCTCGGACAAGGTTTGTTTAGCACAAGGTCAGGTTACTAGGCTCGGACAAGGTCTGTTTAGCACGAGGTCAGGTTACTAGGCTCGGACAAGGTATGTCTAGCACGATGTCAGGTTACTGAGCTAGGGCAAGGTCTGCCTAGCGTCAGGTCACTAGGCTCGGACAAGGTATGTCTAGCGTGAGGTAAAATCACTGGGCTAGGGCAAGGTCTGTATAGCATCAGGTCAGGTCACTAGGCTCAGACAAGGTCTGTCTAGCGTGAGGTAAAATCACTGGGCTCGGACAAGGTTTGTCTAGCACGAGGTCAGGTTACTAGGCTCGGACAAGGTCTGTATAGCACGAGGTCAGGTTACTAGGCTAAGACAAGGTCTGTCTATCGTAAGATCAGGTCACTGGGCTCGAACAAGGTATGTTTGGCATGAGGTCAGGTCACTGGACTTGATACAGTTAAGCCTTATTTCTCTGTTATTATTTGAAGAACGTAGAGCCCCACATTTCGATAAGTTTTCTTGTTAAAGCGTGATCTTGTCTATTATCCCGATTAATCGGCCGGTCAGATGTGAGCTCCTTCTGGCCACAGCAGTTTTGGTTAGTATTCCACGCCTCTCGGAAAGTGACGAATGTTAGCTCGTCTGCCCCTCCCCCCTCTTATATCTTCCCCTCCTGTGCCTCCGCCGACGAAACGTAAAGACCCGGAGGTCGATCTCCACCATCAGGACCGCATTTAGACAGCCACGCCACCGGTTTTTCTAAACTTAGAGTGAGGGCTTTTATTCCTTGACAAACCTCAAAGTCTCCACTCGTGACAGGAAGCCTAGAGGTTGTCGCCGACGTGACACTACATTTCCATCAAAATATGGGGTTTCATCAATCGCTAGGTCCCCCTCCCCCTTCCCCTTCGTTGCCTAACACCTGACATCAACAAAGTGTTTGACTTGCTTCCAAATCGTGTGTTTTTACACTACCCACCATTTTAATGATAGAAGCCGATGGTGGTGGTGGTGGATATTTTCATTTCAGATGACGAAAATATAAGAGAGAGGACAAATATTCTACTTTAGGATCTATAAATGTTAGAGAGACACTTCAAATTAATCAGAGACTCTTCTCATCTAAATTGCACCGTCTGTGATGTGAACTTTTGACCGGCTTTTAGCAGCAGTGGCCAACTTTTGTTGAGTCAACAAGTCAATTCCTTTCAGGTAAATTGTTTTTGTTTGATTATTTTATTTATTATTTATCTGAGATTTTTAACGTGCACGTTCTGAGCCGATTGATTATATCAGCATACGAGAATTTCTATGAGCAAAAGCGAAAGGGCCTACCAATTTTGCCAGGAAAGGTATTTTCCCATACCTTCTTTTACGTGCTACAATCGACATGGGACCAGCAGCTTTACTTCCCCTCCAAAGGAAGTTGTGTTGTGGAATTTTATCGCTCAAGAAAATTTGATTTGTTCTCTTGTCACCGCGTCTTACTACCTGTTCGGGTTGAATGAATATTAACTAAGTACGCGACTGTTTTATGGATGAGTAAGGTACATTTTAAATGAATTGTACCCGCATTAACCTTGAAGGAAGAGTGGAAAGCCATTTAGGAGAAACCACCCTCAGTAGGCCTACGTCCGACCAGGATACGAACATTGATCTCCCCATAATCAGCAAACAAGTATTTTTCGAGAGTGACACATTAGACCGGGTATGTTAAACTTGTGTACCGCGGACCACATGTGGCCCCACCTATGGTTAGACCTACGTGCGTCCTACGGCCCTTCTGATGAATCCACACACATTGCAGCCCGATTTATATTGTTATAAACATTGTAGAACTACACAAGTTGAGATTATGACATTTGAATAGCTGCCATTATTAGTCAATATTGGGAAATACATCAAATTAAGGTGGTTTTTTTTAAAAAGCAAAGTGTCTTACTACCCGTTCGGGTTATAAGCTTATGTGCATTACGCTAATGGTTTTAGGAGTTAGGAAAGTTATATTAATAAAATGTGTACCCGCATTTACGTGGAGAGAAAGTGGAAAACCACCCTCAGTACACCTGACCGAGATTCGAACCTCGACCTCCCCGTCATCGGCAGTCTAGTCTGGTTCAATAGTAGCGAGTAGACCACTAGGACACTGAAGCGTGTATAATGAAGTTACTCCATGCAAATCTTACTCTTTAGTTTACTCAGCAGGGATCAATTCCTAAAAAATTGTAGGTTTGCAAACCAAACATGTTCAATGTTTGTCAGCACACGAGTGTGTGAACAGTTGGTTTTTTAACGGTAACAACTTCGCATGATTTCAAGTCTAACACACACACTAACCTTCTGCAAAAAGAGTTTAAAAATTTTTGGACAAAAAAAGAGAGGGGGCGGGGTTAAGTCTTAAAAATGTTATTTAATCTGCTTTTTGTAAACATTTTTTTTAAATTGATGGTTTTTTTTTGTTTTTTTTTACAAATATGAGGTTAATATTGAATTCTCTGGAACGCGGTCCCACTCAGTGTTTTCAATTTTTAATGTGGCCTTTTTTGATCAAACTAGGTCTAGACGCCTGTTTACAACCGAAGCGGGTTCATTTTATGTTAAGTTCAATTTGATTTTGATTTAATCTTACAGTTAGAAAAGTTACTATATCTACTTTCACTTATTAATACGTCAAGTCATGTGATCTGTATCTGTCACATTAGATAGATATTATTAATACCTATAAAATAACAATAATAATATACTAAAATGTTACTAATGTTGACCGTAAACAATGTGTCTGTTATTTTCTGAAATACTCTTCCTATGAAAATTAGACTTTTTTTCTGATATAATACAGATTAACCCGCCATACTTTTCTATAACAACAAGCTTGTCCCTTCGGCTTATAGGCCTACCACGTCACCCATATAGATGGACACGTGGACTAAACTGTCAGACTCATAGCCACATTCACTAGGTAGCCGGGGGTTCGAATCCAAGGCAAAACATCCTCAACGTAAAAGTGTGTACACTTCCTTTAAATTCTACCTTCCTCTTCCCTAGTACATCGGCGGTATTTACATTTTATATGAAAATTATTTTATTATTATTATTATTATTATTAGCACCGCGTCTTACTACCCGTTCGGTTTATACGCACTTACGCTAATGTGTAATGGTAGGGTGATTGTGAGATGAAATGAAGGACCTACAGTTTATCGTGGAATCCGAACCACGGTGGAGACCTGGCATTCCTCACATTCACAAGATGTCTTGTCAGAGGTGAAGGAAGGGCTTGGTAATCAGATAAATCTGTGCCGGGACCGAGGATTGAACCCCGGCCGCCAGCACAGAAGTCTGACACCTTACCCCTAGACCACCAGGTCACCAATATATGGAAATTAAAACACGGTGCTAAATATATGTTATGCATATTTTATTCGGTTCGCATGTAAGTTGAGGCTATTATTTCTCCAATAATCCAACAAACGTAATATCGGAATGTCACGTACACTTCGTCCACCTTGAAAGGTATCAAGCTTACCTTACTTGGTTCCACTATGGTATAGCTTATAAGAGGGGGCCAATGTAGTCCGTCAAAGTAAGACTGCCACCTTTCAAGTTAAACAGAGTGAACTTATATGTATTTATCATATTTATTAACGCTGTTTGAAATTTTTCTTGTCGTTAAAAACCACTATTCCAAAAGAAGGCCTATGTATACCTTACCCATAAATATAGCTAGAGCTAATTAGTAATAAACCGTAGTGTTGGTAATCGTATTTGAAGCGGCCCAGGCTGGTAACTTGACAGGTCTAATAGAATCATAAGAGATTTGAGATAAAAGGTAGGCCAATAATAAGCGTCCATAGAGTCCGGACAGAATAAACTCTTTGAGCGTGGCAGGATGCCACCGAAACATCGGGACTCAGAAATAACACTCGCCAAAACCCGATAAATCATTTCAAATAACTCCCGCCTGACTCGAAGACACGGTCTAAACATCAAGATTAATTAGACAATTTCCTTAATTACCTGGACTCATTCCTCCGCCGCTGCTTCTCTCTGATCTATTCCTGCAGTGGCTGGGCCAAAATAACAGACGGTGATATAAAAACAACGAAATACGGGAGGGGGGAAGGCGGGGTGGGGTCATGACCGAAGCCTGTCAAAGGGTATTCTCCAACTCTTCTTCCCCTCTCGGCTCCCAACCAACCCCCCCTTTTTTTTTTGTCGGATGACATTAAACTGAAACGTTCTCGATACGATACAGATTCTCTCCACTTCGGATTTTCTTTTTTTAACGGACCGATTGTCTGTTTATTAGGGATTATTTTACGCACATGAGTTTTCTCGAGCAAATTACATCGTGTAAGCTAGCTTAATACCATCCCACATCGTTGGATTATGGACCAAAAGTCGGGCTCATTTTAGTCTGGTATTGACAAGGGAAGATCAGGGTTCGAGTTCCGTCTGGGTGTACGGAGGATTTTTTTTTATCTAACTGGTTTTTCCATTCTCACTTAAAAATAATGCAGATCTATTTTACTCTGAAATCCTACCTGTCTCGTCTCTACCTTACTAGTGTAAATATACGGATAGCATGGACGGGTAGTAAGATGTGGTGTAAATAAACAAATTAATAATAAGTGTGTTTTTTCTAAGTGCTCGCACTTATTACCTTTTCAAACTATCTAACAATTTCAATAATTATAGTTCGATTTTTAGGTATCCATACGCCAAATCATGTTATCTGCAGCTGCTGTCACTTTTTAAATATATATTATCAATACATGATAAAATAACACTAATAATTAATATTAAAATTATATCAATGTTAGCTCCAAAAAAGGATTAGTAAATTTAAATATTATATTATGTGAATGCACCAACGTTTGCTTAGCGATACTATATAATCAATCTGTCTACTTGACTAGGATTCGAATCGTTCGAGCTGTAAAAATTATCTATGATTAGTGTTAAGTATTCAAACAAATAATTAAAAAGCTAAGATCTAAATAAAGAGCTTAATTGTGTTTTTTTTACTATTAATAACTAAAACCATTTTAAAGAATATTCAGTAATAATATAAACCAAGCTATAGTATTATGTTTAGGCCTAAGTACAATCAATCACCTTTAATTTTGCACTCCGAGTAGTTACAATTATTCCCCAAGTGGAATTAATATTTTCGATCAGTTTACTAATTCTTCCCTTTTTTCTTAAAACACTTTTCAGAATTTCCGATAATGTCTTATTTCACAAAATGTCACAAAAGTACACTTTTACTACTAAAAGAAAAACACGAAAATTAAAATCAAGAGCTCATCCTAAACAACACCATCACCAAAACCCAGCATCCACGAACTATTTCTGTAAAAAAAAAAAAA
>CABFOW010000863.1:56634-67332 GCA_902141385.1 Timema californicum | reverse complement strand
ACCCCTGTGCTTTACAACAGTTGCATCCCCAACCCAACACCCTGTTGTTTATGCCCATCAAAGATGGGTAAAAGAGATAGGTGGAAGTTGGGGGGGGGGGGGGGGAGCAGAGTTTATGTTGAGTAATATAAGGGAGGGGAGTATTTCAAGGGAGAACGACACACCGTGCAACGTGTTGTATAGTAGAATATGTTTGTTTTTTAGTTACTTGAATGATTATTCCTTTTTTTTTAGCACCGCGTCTTACTACCCGTTCGGTCTATACGCCAATGTAAAGTCTGTTCAGCGTAGGAATTGTTTTCTGAAAGGCCTTTTTCCCTACCAGAAATCTATTATATAGTAGGATATTGGTAGGAAAAAAGACCTTTCAGAGAGAAATTCCTATCGTGAATGGAGTATACTAATAACTCTAACGTGTTAGGGATTAGGATGATTGAAGTTAGAGGAAGTGCATCTGCATTTGCGTGGAGGGTGAGTGGTAAGCCATTCAGGAAAAACTACCCTCGGTACACCCGACCGGGATTCAAACCCCCAATATCTGCGTCATATTCTGTATATTTTAATGTGAGAGTGACGCCTTAGACCACGTGGCCACTGAAGCGGGATACTTGGATTATTAAATGATAAATTAACATAATTCTATTTATGAGAAACCCAATATTTCTTGGTTGATTTTTGAGCCGAGTCATATTACCCGTCCGGACTAGTCTACATATTTACACCAATGGATCAAGGACGAGATAGACAGAACCTAAATTAAATTCACCCCCATTTGCACGGAAGGAGAGTTGGGATGTTTTTAAAGAAAAATCACTTCAGTATACCGAGCATGGATTCGAACCCTCAACCATCCCATCACCGACAAACCAGACGCCTTGGCCCATATGCTCACATATGTAGCTATTTTATAGATTAACAATTGATTAAACAGTTTTTATTCTTAGTTTTGTTTGTTTGTTAAATTATTGTTCATTCCCCTCCCACCACATCCCCCCTAAGCAACCCAACTGTATTATCTATTCGAAAAGCCACAGCAAAAACAACACTATTCCATTCACGGTAGGAATTACTCTCTGAAAGGTCTTTTTTCATACCAATATCCTACTATATAGTAGATTTATGGTAGGGAAAAAGGCCTTTCAGAAGTCAATTCCTACCGTGAATGGAATATAGATTGGTTCCTATTACTCCAGTACTAGATTCAGTATTCGCCTGGGGAGACTATAAAAAACGACATGGTTGAAAGCTCACCTTAATCAAATTCAAAGCCAGGTAGAAAAAGTACCCAATCCAAACATTTGAGGTTACTTTTAACATCACTAATCTTATATATACATTTATAAAAATGACACCGAGGCCGGTGTCCAAACGGTCTGAGGCGTCACTCTCGTGTTAGCCTGACCTGCTGATGACGAGGAAATCGGGGTTTATATCCCGGTCGGGTTTATATAGGGTGGTTTTCATTTAATGGTTTTCCACTCTCCTTCCACGCAAATAAGGCTGGATTAATTTTAAAATGTTTCCTTCCTCAGTCCTGCCCCATTAGTGATTTATCATATATGCGTATAGCCTGAACAGATGGTAAAACGCGTTGATATAAAAAAAAACTGTGTAACTCCGACAATGGACGAGATTTCGGATAGCTAAGGTGATAGTGTATGTCAGTGCGTTAAGCTGGACGACATGGGTTCAAATATCTATTAACATTTTTTTTTTCTATTCTATATTCCCACAGTCAATACATTCGAATATCATCGGGAAAATAAGTTATTTTAATCTTATATGGCTAGAAGTTTCATTAAAAAGGCGACGTAAATGGTAAAATCACGTTTTTTGTATTTGTTACGCTGTGAAAAATCCAGAAATAAAGTAGATCCAAGAAAAGTCTGTTTACTGAGCCCAAATCTCTCAACATGAAAGAGAGGGGAAGAAAACTCTTAAGGGTAGAATAAAAGGGGTGTGGGGAGTTCAGAAACTTTATTCCACCCAACCTCACCCTACCAGATCCCTCTTCAAGACTAGACTCGCGTGCAACCACCCCACGCTATTTTCACCGCGAGCCTCCCCTAACCTCTGACAACACTTTTTTTTTCCGCACAATCGATGACCTTGACCCACAGACATAAATTCAGGATATAAAAACCCTTAAGGTACACCTTTTATTGTGAGACGTACTTGAAAAAAAAAAGTTGTATTAAAAAAAAGCACAAAGAGAAATAATGCAAGTTTTCGACTTTTAGGGATGGAAGTTTCAAAGGGCACAAAGACATATTCCTGCTGATTTATTTGTGAGAAATCAGAGTCTCAAAGATAGTTTGTAACAACGCCAACATACTAGCCTTTTGGGTGTATTAATCTCCATGGCTGCAGGAGGTTAGGAAATACACAAACACATTTATACATTTTCGTGATAACAGTTTTTTTGTTTTCAAATCAAGCAAAGATATTATAAAGAAATAAATACTAAAGAAAATGTATCATATGTTTTGGGGCCACAATTATTAATAAAATAAAGAAAGGATAAAAGTCACAATCTGACACCTTATCTTAGTCGGTAGCGTGAATGCCTATTGAGCTAAGGGCCCCGGCCTCGATTCTGCCATGGCAGAAAAATTTATCATTGGTGAAATATAGGTTTACCCTTTCACATTGATAAATTAACGGGCGGAGACTGTATGTTGTGCCTGTACTAGTCTTAGAGTATAAGGCATATGAAGCTACGACAGGTCTAGCCATCTGGTAGTGGAAAATATATGATTTGGCTGGAAACAGTAATGGATATACAAATAGAAGTCAACACCAGTTTAATTTCATTCACCACGTCTTTGTAACTGTCAAAATTTTTATATGGGAACCATATCTAACAGAATATTAACTAAAACTACTTTAATATATCAATGTCAGGTCATGTGATACGCAGTTGTCACTTTTGGTAAATATTATCGGCTATAAAATAACAATACATTATTATTATTAGCACCGCGTCTTACTACCCGTTCGGGTTATACGCACTTACGCTAATGTGTAATGGTAGGGTGTAGATGTCTTGTCAGAGGTGAAGGAAGGGTTTGGCAATCAGATAAATCTTTGCCGCGACCGAGGATTGAACCCCGGCCGCCAGTACAGAAGTCTGACACCTTACCCCTAGACCGCCAGGTCACAATAAAATTACAACTATAGTGAAATATCATCAATGTTTGACGTACAGAAATGTGTTTTTAATATTCTTTACCACCATAACCCTCCGCTACTCGTTCGTACTATCCTCATTTAATCACATTAGTGTTGAAAGAATGAGGAAGTTAGAATTTAGAGTAAATGTACTCCAATTTGCCTGTAAGAAGAGTGAGAATTAGTTTATGAAAAACACGAATTCAATACGCCTAGCTGGGATTTGAACCTCGACCTCACCGACACCAACAAAGCAGACTAAATGATTCTGATAATTAGTCCGCGTGACCACCGATGCGGGTGATAATGAAACGTATGTCAATCAATCATGTAAACATTGAAAACCTGTTTTAAACTAAGTCATTAGCGATCCTTAATTTTTTTAAGGCTTTTAAAAAAATTATTTTCAACTTTTCCCCTTACGTAATTTTTTTACGATTTGGTAAACCAGCTTATTTTAATCATTTAATTATTTTTAGACATAAGGATTGGTAATAAAGAAAGTGATAACAAAATTTAGAATACTCTAATTACAGTAAGTAAATAAAGTATAAATAAATATTTATATTTATTTTCTGACAAAGAAAAATTGTCTCATCATAAACATTTATTTAAAAAAAAACTTATATAAGATTAATTCTGACACCTCCCTCCCCCCTCGTAATATAACGTAATAAAATACTGAACCCCCCTTACCAAAAACACTTAACGTAGCGATCCATAGCCCCAGTAAGAAAAATGTAGTATTTTCAATAAGTAAAGTAATTTTTTTCAAGACAAAAGCTTTTAAGAACTCACGTAAATTTTTGGTATACGGTAGTTGGTACAACTTGGATCGAATGTTTTAAGAAACACATGATGTATAGATCATTCAAATGTAGACATGTGAATTAGTTTGCAGAAATTATTAGGCGATACATTTCTCCTGAAATTAACAAGCATATGATAGAGAGAAAAAATCGCTTTACTCACGATGTCAGCTCAATGTAAGACTTGCACAACATCTGGTCCAAACGGAATCTGAGTACTTACCTGAAATAAAGGATAAATATATTAACTTTGCAAAAACAATACAAATAGAAATCGAGTAAAACCTAGGAGAAAACATTGAATACTATAATATTTGCAAAAATAAATCGTGTAAAACCTAATATAAAACATTGAATACAATAATCTTTGCAAAAATAAATCGAGTAAAACCTAAGATAACATTGGTAATTACTTTTCGACTAAACAATATGAACAGTTTGATGAACATAAATTATTAACGTAAATGTTAGTTTGGTATTATTAAACTAATAATTAACATTAGCTGTTTATTTGTAGCGTAGAACGTTAGCGTAGAGCGTTTCTATTGTTTTGTTAGACCTGAGTAGTCGGTTTCTGGACACAGAGCAAATCCTACTCCTAACACTAAGCTTGGAACTGTATTTTGATGTGTAGGGGCTCGTCAAGTCTTGTTTGAAAATGCGGGTACATTACTTCAGAATTATAACTTACTCATTCCTACTATATAAGCATAACTAATATATATATATGATAAAACCGAAAAGGAGTTGAGACTGGTTTTGAAAAAAATAATCTTATTTAGTGGTGTTGCCACAAAAGTTTGTCTTCTAGTAATTTAAGACCATGAGCGACCGATAGTAGTGGACAGGTCCTCAGGAGTATCCTCCTAGTTTATGACCGTCGCCATGTAGAGAAGTGACCTCTACAGGTGTCGAAACATTAGCGCTAAGAAGCCCGGTCTTGCCCAGGACAAAAGTGGGAGGGAACGTCTCTTCCACCGCCGACTGTTGATGACCTCACCACAGTATGAGTATGACCTCTTACCCTCTCTTGTTTGACAACCGTTGCATCATCAACCCATCACGAGTTCAGGAGAACTGTACCACAACAACCATCTTGCTTGACAACAGTTGCATCATCAACCCAACACAAGTTCAAGAGAACTGTACCACAACAACCATCTTGCTTGACAACAGTTGCATCATCAACCCAACACAAGTTCAGGAGAACTGTACTACAACTCGGAGACCACAAATAAATGGTCGTGTTCGTTAAAAAAAAGTTTCTTAAGTGATAATTTTATTTGTTTGTTATTTAGCAGTGTCTTAACTACCCGTTCGGGTGATATACATATATATATTCATCAAGCTTGTGTGTGAAAAGGGGAAAATTTAGATATAATGTCCGTAGTTTTAACTAGCAATGTTAGTAAGAAACCATTTAGGGAAAAATATTTAGTCGAGATTCGAACTTTGACCTTCGCTGTAATAAAAAACAAACAAGATGAATTTAACACTTAATCTACGTTCTCACCGAAGCGGGTAACTGTTTTATGTGATAAGCAACTGTACAATAAGATAAGAAGCAAAATATGGTGAACTACGAACACAAGACTAAAAAACCAAACTGTTGTGAGCCTTCCGTAACACATGGCGAGCGTAGGAGTTAATAATGTGAACGTAGCTTTGTCGAGTTAAGCCGCCGAGAGGTATTGATTAGGACAGGTCTATCGATTGTCTCACTCCACCATACTGCAGCCGGCCCATTACCCGGACCCTAATAAAATGTAATGTCAAAAGATTAAATGGAGAATGTGTGTCCATCCTAAGATGGATCCGAATAAATAAAACAAGACAGGGCCGGTCGGTACAGTCTACGTAGAAGTGCTGTCCACATGTAGGGGAGGGGGGAGGCTGGTCTCTTGGAAATAAATTAAGAGGACGGGGTAATGAAACCCTTCCACCCACCCTTTCACCAACCACATCTTACCACCCAACCGAGTTATTCACATATTTATACTAATGGAGGTAAGGATTAAGATGGTGGGTGACCTGGCGGTCTAGGGGTAAGGTGTCAGACTTCTGTGCTGGCGGCCGGGGTTCAATCCTCGGTCCCGGCACAGATTTATCTGATTACCAAACCCTTCCTTCACCTCTGACAAGAAATATTGTGAATGTGGGGAATGCCAGGCCTCCACCGTGGTTCGGATTCCACGTTAAACTGTAGGTCCTTCATTTCATCTCACAATCACCCTACCATTACACATTAGCGTAAGTGCGTATAAACCGAACGGGTAGTAAGACGCGGTGCTAATAATAATAATAATTATTATTATTATTATTAAGATGGTAGAATTTAGATTAAGTGTACCCGCATTTGGTCGACATCATTGGTCTTGGAGTAAAGTGCTCGCCTCAGTACCCAATGTTCGTGGGTTCAAACCCGGCCGGGGTTAACGGATTTTTCTTGAACGGTAAAAATTCATAGCACAACTTCCTTCGGAGAGGAATTAAAGACATCGGCCCCATCTCGGTTGTGGCGTGTAAAATAACCCTGGAAGGTATGTGAAAATGACTTCCACGGCAAAATTGGTATCTCTTTCACCCTCGCTCATAGAAATTCTCGTGTGCCAATACACTCATTCGATTCAGAAAGTGCACGTTAAATACATCAAATAAATTAAAAATGAAATTGTACCCGCACCCAACCAGGATTCAAACCCCGATCTTCCCGTCACCAGCCGTCCCAGTCTGTTGAGAGAGGGTCACGTTTAGATCATTCAACCACCGAAGCGGGTGATTTGGGAAACTAATTAGGGAAAGCCATACTCAATATACCCGTCCAGCTTTCGAACCCCGAACTTCCCTGCCACCATAAATCTAGAATGAATGAGCTTGACATTTGGTCCGCGTGCCCACCGATGTAGATACAACGTTATATGGATAAACAACTCTAACAATAATAACAGTAATAATAATAGTGTCATAAATCCATATCGTAAGGGCATGAGGTCTATAAGGCGACAATATAATCTAGTTTGGATGGTTGGTAACGGGTGTGTGTGTGTGGGGTTTGAATCCTGGCTGGGTGTACTGAGGAGTTTTAATTTTTCCCCAAATGGTTATTCACGTTAAGGTTAAGAGTTGCGGTAAATGAGATAGTTGTGGAAGCTATGATGAGGTGGTATGGACACGTAATGAGGATGGAAGGGGAAAATATTTCAAGAAGAATGATGGATATGTAGGGAAGAGACCGCAAGAGAGATCAAAGAAGAGATGGGCTGAACAGATAGCAGCAAGTGTGCAAGTGAGAGGAGGAGAGTGGAAGAAAGTGCAGGAGGAAGAATGGTAAAGAACAGAGGGAGATGGAGGCATTTTAATAAACGGACCCGGCCACACGATGGAAACAGTTCCTGATGATGATGATAATGATTATGGTTATGCACTCTTCCTAGCCACAAAATAATGTGGGTGTATTTCTTCTGAAGATCCCGGATTCTACCTTTTCTCAACCCTATTTTACTGGTGTACCTATTCGGATATCCCAGACTAATAGGATGACACAAAGCAAGATTTGAAAATAAAGAACTTTAAGGTGGGGAGGAGCAAGAGCTGAAGGTCAATAATTTTGAAGTTTTTATAACAAAACATTTTGACCAAAAACAAATAAAATATTGCTCCAGTAAATACACTTAGTGTAGTTTTGTACATTTAGTAATGTTAACAGGATTTTATTAGAGATTTCCTAAAAAAAAAATCTTTGTTCAAATTTCGCGATGCCCTTGACAAATATTTAAGAATTGTTGAGTTTATATGTGTAGAACATTAAACTAAAAGTATCTAATGAAGCCATATTTTATTTATTTTGTCAAAAAAAAGGCCTTAGTTATAAAAACTAATAAAATGCTGCCCTTAAATCAATCTCTCTTTCACACCCACCTTAACATGATTAAATTATCTGCATTCTTGGTAGATAATAAAAAAAAACTCAGGCCAGCGATGAGTAACCGACGTTTCGCGGTCCCCTTGCTGCGCAACGCACCTCAATAATACGGTAGGTTTTGAAGAGGTGGGGCGGGAGGGGGAGGGAGACAGACGGCGTCACATTCGTCAAGGCAACACACGGACACAAACACACCTGGCCACCGTCCATCAAGCACCCCTCCACCCTCAGGTGACAAGTAACAAGTCCCCCCCCCCTTCTATTTATCTCCTTGCTTCACACACAACCCACGTGCCTTATTACGCTTTATTTGAACGGTGTCCCGCATTCCCTTAATTACGATATTTAATTACTAAGGTGTTATCCTGTTTAAAGTTTTTCGACTTCCCAGGATTTATTACCGATTGAAACTTTCCTAAGAGAGTCGCATCATTTGGGCTGAGTTTATATTCATGCATAATCAGGGTTCAGACATTGATCACAACTATTTCTAAAAAAAACTAACCCCATAAAAATAAGCCATATATTAAAATTAGCTTTAAATTTACAGAAGAATACTTAAAAATATGACTAAAAACTCGTAATGAATGCACACGACTAAATAAAAACACAAACTTGATCATGGAAACCAGTAGTCCTATATATGCAAAAAAAAATCTTTCCTAACCAGCTTCTTGCATTCGGCTAAATTTTATATTAACTTAATCATATCTTCTTCAGAAGGGATTTTAAGTAGTCCTAGTTCCTTCACAACTCCTCAAGGAAGGGATTATAAATAGTCCTTGTTCCTCCACGACACCTCAAGGAAGGGATTATAAGTAGTCCTAGATCCTCCACGACACCTCAAGGAAGGGATTATAAGTAGTCCTAGTTCCTTCACAACTCCTTAAGGAAGGGATTATAAGTAGTTCTAGTACCTCCACGACACCTCAAGGAAGGGATTATAAATAGTCCTAGTTCCTCCACGACAGAAGGGATTATAAGTAGTTCTAGTACCTCCACGACACCTCAAGGAAGGGATTATAAGTAGTTCTAGTACCTCCACGACACCTCAAGGAAGGGATTATAAGTAGTCCTAGTTCCTCCACGACACCTCAAGGCAGGAATTATAAGTATACTTGGGTCATGATAGGAAGATCAATTTAGAAACTACAAACATATTTTCATAGGTTACACAGAACTTACTAAACACAATGTATTTATAATTTATTTACAAAGTTACACATGATTGTAATTTCCCTAATTAGTGCTTAGTGATCTTCGCTTATCTCTTCAAGGGTTTAATTTTCTTTGTGCTTGGGTTAGATTAGTACATTAGTGGACTTCTATAAAAGTGTAGGAACTCTGCTCTGGAGTTATAGGACCTTCAGGTCTCATGGAAGAACTCGACTCTGCAATTATAGGATCTTCAGGTCTCATGGAGGAACTCGATATGCAATTATAGAACCTTCAGGTCCTATGGAGGAACTCGGCTCTGGAATTATAGGACCTTCAGGTCTTATGGAGGAACTCGATATGCAATTATAGAACCTTCAGGTTTTATGGAGGAACTCGACTCTGCAATTATAGGACCTTCAGATCCCATGGAGGAACTCAGCTCTGGAATTATAGGACCTTCAGGTCTCATGGAGGAACTCGACTCTGGAATTATAAGACCTTCAGGTCTCGTGGAGGAACTCGACTCTGGAATTATAATACCTTCAGGTCCCATGGAGGAACGCGACTCTGGAATTATAAGACCTTCAGGTCTCATGAAGGAACTTGACTCTGGAATTATAAGACCTTCAGGTCTCATGGAGGAACGCGACTATGGAATTATAAGACCTTCAGGTCTCATGGAGGAACGCGACTCTGGAATTATAGGACCTTCAGGTCTCATGGAGGAACGCGACTCTGGAATTATAAGACCTTCAGGTCTCATGGAGGAACTTGACTCTGGAATTATAGGACCTTCAGGTCTTATGGAGGAACTCGACTCTGCAATTATAGGACCTCCAGGTCTCATGGAGGAACGCGACTCTGGAATTATAGGACCTCCAGGTCTCATGGAGGAACTCGATTCCACCCGGCTTTAAATCTCCCAATGCACCAGATTAAAAAAAATTATTTCGATACAGTTTTGAGCTAAATCAACGATTTTATTTTGTAGAATCAATCGTTAAGCGATAAGTTATTTAAATGAAGTTAATCTGAATGCTATAGAGTGAAACATTTCATCAAGTAGTAGAGCTAGACCCACTCCCACCCCTACCCCCACTCTCCCTTCGCCAATACTATTCAGTTGGCATGGATAGGACAGAGGAGAGAAACTTTCCGTCATTCCGTTTCGATGGCAGCTGTTACTGCATCGGGCAATAAATTCAACCCCCACCTTCCCCCCTTTCATAATTTATGGGCCTAAATCTTTACCGCGCCGCTTCTCCACGCTGTGGAAAGGGGCAGGAGGAGGTGATCATAAATTTTTCCGAAAAAACCTTACTTCTGCGACATTTCCCCTTCCCAAGTAAAAAAAAAGAAGGGGTACGAGAGATCATAGTGCATTCACAAAAAAAAAATCAAACAAATCAATACTCCGTCACATAAGTTTGGTTAAGGAAAAGGTCTCCTAAAATATGTGTGTCATTTTCCTAATATTGCGTGGTTCGCGCGATAAAGCTCCCCCCCCACCCGGACCATTGTCGGAAAGAAGCGGTTGGTCGCGCAGTAGCTAGACACCAAACTACAGTTGTCAGTTTTATGTCTCAAAAACTAGCCACATAAATCGTCACCGCCTTTTTGTACTCGATCGTCGGGGGG
>CABFOW010000863.1:45344-55650 GCA_902141385.1 Timema californicum | reverse complement strand
CCCCCCCCCCCTAACATCCACGGCTTCTCTCGCCCCCGATGGGCTGACATAGTTTATGAGCGAATTATGCATTATTCTCCAGAAGGTTTGCTCTCTCTCGCCAGAAAAAAAGAGGGGGGAAAAGGCAGCGGCGAGTTGTGAGGCTTGTTAGGCAGAATTATCCCGGGAGAGGTTTTTTTTATTCCCGACGAGAGAACAGAACAGAAAAAATTCCCTTTCTCCTGTTTTTTTTTCCTAAGCTAGGGAGATATTATATGGATCACATCGCGGAGATTTCCCACCTCCCCCACCCGCTATACCATCAGATTTTCTGGATTACAACCTACTACGATGGTCGACAATCTGACAACTTCCGTCGGGTGTAATCCTCTGGGGAGAGCCGAAGGACAGTCGGAGGGGCAATCATTCGACGGTTACCCCATTTGACTAGAAATTAAACCATTTCCATGTGTTCTTGTTCGTATGAACTGTAGGTGTCATTACATAGGCTATATTTTTTTAGTGACTTGTAATTTCATTTTACACCCTTCACATATCTCCTGCCTCCCCTAGGGTATGAAAGATGTCAGCTCATCAGCTGTTTGTCTTGGTGGATTCTAACTAGAGACAAATTTTATTAAGAATATCCACCTGAAAGAACTTTATTCTTAACTGAAATCTACTACAGGCAGAAAAAACTGTCTTTCAGAAGGCTATCTGTAAGAAAATCCAACAGTCTAATTTTCATTGGGTCTATTTTAAAGTACAAACATATTATTTGCGATTAAAATCGATAACATTTTTCTATGCCGTATTATTAGATTATTGTTATTTTATTGGTATTGATTATATATCAAAAGTGACAGTTGCATATCACATGACTTGTATGGATACGTGAAAGTAGATCTAGTAGCTTTTCTAACTGTCGGATAAGGCCGGAATGTTACAAGGTCATCCATAGTCCACAAAGTGTGTAACCAACCTTGGTCAGTGACACATGACGTTATTTCACAGATTCAAACACCGTGCCAGTAGACACGTAGACAAAGGAATCAGTCTGATCTGGTTTGCAGATGACGGCAAGGTCAACGGTTCGAATCTAGGCAGGTGCACTGGGATGGGATGGATTTCAACTTGCGATTTATCTCGCCGTGTCTTTCCCATTTATTCTTGAGTTAAACCTCTGAACCTTTCCCCTTATATTAGGTCGTTTAGGTGGGATATAAAGAGACGAGATTTAAGACTTTAAAGTATTCTTGCAGTTTCGATGGCAAAACACATTTCTGTACAAAATAAATAACAAGTTTTTTCAGTATGCCTAGGTACGTTTAGTTAAAATCCAGTCAAATTCAGGGTTGCTCCAAACTTGGAAAACTGGGTGAACTGGGAATATGAAGGTAATTTTTGGTGTGTGAGGGGAAAAAAAGGGAATTTCACAAAATATTTAAAAAAAAAACTGAATTTTTTGTGAGTTTGGGAAATTAAGTGTGCAAGATTTGAAAAGTAGGCCTTTACTCCGAAGAAGAACAAGACTAAGGTAATAAACACGCCCCCCTCCCTCCCCTTCACCCAAACTTCACGTTTAAAAATATCCTCCTCTTTTCTATTTGAAAAATAATATTGGGTTGAGTAGAAGAAACTTCATACAGTTCATCTTAAAGGTCAAATGATCCTGTTCTAGACACTAATTGCTTGACATTATAAAAGTAATACTTATGAAAAACGAAATTTCCTTCTTCTATTGTATCTAACGTTACTGGAAAAATGGAAATTCCTTCTTTTGTATTAAGAAAATAGTGGCAACCCTGACCAAACTAAGCTAAACATATCTGTTGAAGCTCTATTATATTTATTTTGTCCAGGGTTACTGACCACTAGACCAAAAGAAAAGCCAGTCATAAATTTATAATGTTGAACCTAAAACGTACTTTAAAAAAAAGACCAGAATATATATAATTTTTTAATCATCATTATTGCCCCTAAGCCTGTAGGAATCAACATGTTCAAGCTAAAGTTGCTAATCAGAGAAAAGTGTCGAAACAAACTCTTAGTCCACGGAAACTTTGCTATTAATATATCTCAAAAGATGATAGGGAGTTTCCTTCATTACTTTGAAACACTAGGTCATAAATTGTGGCAACCATTTCCAAAGTGTTGTTAATTAAATTTTGATGAACGAGGTAAGGGTTGAGTGTTAAAGAACGTCTTAAAAAAAACAGAAAATAGAGCAAAGAACACTGCATGGAGTTTCCTGATCCACAGCGGAAGTTGACTATCGTTTTTTATTTTAGAGAAGGGGTGTTTAGTCTTCGAATCAACTGATTTTATTGGTATGCGACTTGCAAACTAAATTAATAGACAACGCCAAAGTTTCTTAGTTAACGATTCATCTCCGTGGGGGGAAAAAACATTACAATTTCACAAATGATAAAATCCGGCCGTGACTGGAATCAAACTGGTACACTAGCAATTAAATTAGATGAATTTGGGTCAGCTTTCTACTATTTATTTCCAAAATGTATCGAAGTTAAGTTTTCCACCAAAAAGCCTATATGAGGCACAAGGACAACATTTTACTATATCATTATTATTATTTTATATGTAGATCTATTGATAATAAATAAATAAATATATATATATATAAATATATGTATATATATATATATATATACACACACAATGACAGCCGCGGATCATATGACTTGACGCATGAAGACGTGAAAGTAGATTTGGTAACTTTTTTTAGCTGTCAGATCAAGAAAGTTCTTCACGTGACAATTGAACTGTACATTCTTTATACATACCATGTACCCTTCGTTCGCCCTTGAGGTAGCAAGCTAGCCTTCAATTGTTCCCCTATGGCAGGAATCTGCAACCCGCGGTCCGTGGTAACATTTATTGCGGCCCGCTGGCTCATGAAAAATATAAAATTATTTCAAGCGAAAAAATTACAAAATAGATATGTATATTTTATATACGAGTGTACTAATGAAATAAATAAATATTTTATGTTATTTTATAACCGATTTTTGCTTTTTGCACGAAGAATTGTATTGCGTTTCAATACAAATATATACTTTGAACCGGTAAATGACAGCTCTAGTAGAAAAGATTAATCGTGCTACCTCCTGCTATGAAAAAATCTAAAAATAGGAAAAAACAACAGAGAACGTATTTCACGAGAAATCCTAATCCCTAGTGTGAGTATAAGTGTATAAGAATGAGCTAATAAGAATATTACTCAATCCGAAAATTTTCTGTACAGTATTGCGAGCCAACAAGATAAAGAAAATTTGGCCCTTGGGCATAAAAAGGTTAAAGATTCGTGAGCCATGCTATAGCTAATAAGATAGGGCCATAGCTGAGTGCACAATGCAAAGCCCAACAATTAGCTAACTGTTGATTAAAAGAGGATATTTCAAAATCTAAATACATTTTATTGACTTCTTAATGACCAAACACATCATACAAAGAGTGAATTATAGCTATTACAATATCTCACTAAAGTTTAAACCCTCTCGTTTCGATAGTCCATCTAAATATAGACTTACCGCCATCACGGAGATGGAAGATAATAGTTGTCAGGAATGACTCATGAACAACATTAATGCATTCATCAATGTCATTGGTCACAAAACCGTCATCAATATCACCTGTGTGTGTGTGTGTGTGTGTTTTTTTTACTAAACATCAGCAACCTATCTTTAAAGTAAAGAACCACACGCCGCCAAATAAGCACGCCAGTTTATCGACCATCGAGGCAATAAAGTGAAGCGGTAAGCAAGCCGAGCCTTGATGGAGTGAAGGCTGGGGATAGGGGAAGGGGGGCGCTAATGTTCCTTCAGCAACCACCCCTGTGCGGCAATCATCCCCCGCCAGTTAGACGGACAGACAGCCATCAATCCGGTACCTCCACCCTCCCTCTGAACACGTCACCTTGCCGCCACTGATTGAACATAAATCTAGTGTCCTCCCCCTACCCCCCTCTACATCGCATTGTCCTTGTGTTGGTGGCGTAAATCAAACCATGTGGGGGAGAGAGAGGGAAGGTGGAGCCCGTGAGAATACAGGACCCGCGCGAGCACCTGGTGGGTCATTGCCTCACCACAGGATCTATTAAACCGCCCTTGTTCACAATTACTTCAGTTAGACCTGCCGTGGTTCACTTATACTTCACAAGTTATACCTGCCGTGGTTCACTAATACTTCACAGGTTATACCTGCCATGGTTCACTAATACTTCACAGGTTATACCTGCCATGGTTAACAACAACTTCACAGTTAGACCTGCCGTGGTTCACTTATACTTCACAGGTTATACCTACCATGGTTAACAACAACTTCACATTTAGACATGTCATGGTTCACAACCACTTCACAGTTAAGGGCCCCACACACGGTCAGTTCGCACTGGAATACCATGTGTATGCAAGGAAGGTAGACTGACCAGTCTGAACTGACGGACTGATGGTCTGATGACTTTCCATCAAACTGGACTGTGGACTGACCGTGTGTGTAGAGAGCGGGTGGGAGGTCATTACAAGCGATCAGTCCATCAGTCTGCTGCCGAGTGTATATAGAGAGAGTTACTCCTTTTAGACCGTTCGATCACCGAGGCGGGTCAAGTTAATTGAAATGAGATCCCAGGACACGGCTATGTACGTAATAAAGTTAATCTACATCTTTAACTCGAAATTAAATGGTCCGGGTCAGGACCGTGCGCATGATTTTTGTAGAAGGGGGAAGGGGGTGTCGATATTCATTTTTTTAATGATTAGGTATAGTTGACTGGTTAACAATACAATAACCTAATATGTGATATAGTTATGGTGACACACAAAATATTATTGAGATGTTTCCTTAAGTATGTTTTTTTAATATTTGCATTTTACTGGGCACGATAAAAAATACAAGCACATACAAAAAAAATCACTCTCAGCACTCAACCATTCAACGCATCGATACCAACAACTTGTCCAAGATATACATTAAACTTCAGGGAATAAATGATTAAGTATGAATCTTAAGGTAGGGCCAGACTGGGCGAGCGAGCGACTAAAAAATAAAGTAGACCACAATGGTTGTAATGAAAGGTGGCCAGACTGGAACGCGCGCGCGCTTGAGCCGGAACAGTCTAGTTTACAGGCGCTAGACAGTACAATTGTGTGTTGGTTCATTGAGTGCTAGGAAAACTTCTCAATTTGACATGATATTTGACTTTTTTTGTAATTATAGATAGGTTTAGCACACTTGCTACTAACAGCCTAATTTAATTGGTAACTAATAAACCATGTATAGCTTACATATATATATATATATATNATATATATATATATATGTAAAATTTATATGTTAAAATATTTCAATATTATAATCAAAGTAGGCCTTTGCAATTAAGAATCACCATTAACGCGGAGAGAGGATGGGAAAACCACAACAATAAATCACTAGTCAAAAACCACCCTCAGTTCATGTGAGCCAAGATTCGAACAGTTACCTTATCGTCAACAAATATGGAGAGCTATCTGCCAATCACGCGCTCGTTAGTCAGTTGGGCCAAACCCGTACAAATATCGCTTCACGATGGAATCTACTACTGTAACAGTTTTTGTTCTCGTCTCATTATAATGATATTGTTTTATCTAGTGTAAATGTATTTATCAATTGGAGGGGTTTAAACCCCCTCCCTCGCCCCGCGTACGACCCTCGCCCAGGTATAAATCGCTAATGTGGTGTTATTTCACTCGTCGTACCGCCAGGTGGTTTTTGGTGTTGCAACTTGTGTCGCTGTTGCGCGGCTCTCTTCGTGAGTAGCGCGCGAGCCAGCTGTCATGTGACACCCGCTGGTATAACAGCTCTCTGCGTTACCGACACGCTCTTTGGGCGCGTCACTGTGTGATACCTACCGCTCGTTTTCACCGGCAATATGACGCGGATTCACACGCCCGCCGAGAAACGAGAGCAGGACTGAGACGTGGTCACGTGACTAGCTCTAAAACCAATAGCGAGAATTTACCGCAAACTGCGTGGGTCGTTCTGCACTTGAGTAGAGACAATCTCAGCTTTTCCAGCGCTTCTTAATGAAATCTGCGTTGAAGAAGCAATCACATTTCAAAACCAACAGACGCGCCTGCTCTTGAAAAGCAAACAGACAAGGATGGACTCGTATTACCGGCAGCACAAAACTGAACCCCGGCAAACAGGTGGCTGTGGTACTTAAGACTCTAAAGGCTGTGTCACACTGTGCTACTTCACTAGCCGCTAGTTGAGTTGCAACTAGTACAGTGGCCCCATGGCTTCTTTGGTGCTGAATGACAGCTGACAGCTAAAAGCTTTGAAATGTTATCAGACCAAATTATGTATCCCTACGCCGAACCATATGATCTGCAAAAACATGTGTTTAGCAGTTGTCACTTCTGACAGTCAAAATTTAGGTATAAACCTAAATGTTGACTGTCAGAAGTCAGATGTGAGCTGTCAGTCAGCACCAAAGAATCCACGGAGCTATTGTAAGTAGCCTAGTGTGACATAAAAATAGTGGCTATTAGCGCTCGCCGGCGAGTGAAAAGGAAGTAGCCAGAGAAGTCGGACATGTTCAACTTTTGGCGCTACTTACTAGCCAGTTCACTCGCCGCTAGCGAGTAGTGCTTTAGTCGCCCAGTGTGACACTGGAATCGCGGTGCAGTAGCGGATGTTATTTATCACCACGTGGTTGTATCGGTGTGTGCTGTATTTATTTTGTGTTGAAATACAATTTACACAACCACGTGATTTGCTGTACTCGCCGCTACCTCAACACAATGCGACATAGAAGTAGCTAGTGAAGCTATAACAGTGTAACACAGCCTTAAGCAAGATAGAAAAGAAATACTAGGAGAGCCTTAAAATGTAGTGGTGGAAAAGACTTGAGAAGACAAAGTGATAAATGAAGACGTCTTCAGAAGAGTGGGTGGGAAGAGAACCATTTTGGATGTGATTCTTCGATACACTACAAACTGGATAGGACACATCCTTAGAAGGAAATGTCTTCTGTATGACGTCATAGAAGGAAAAGTTGAGGTAAAGATTATTTTAGGAAGAAGGAGGATTCAAATATTAGATTACTCTAAGGAAAGAAGAAAATTCTGGGAGCTGAAGGAGGAGGCAGAGGACAGGGCGCACTGGCGGTCGAAGTTGACTGACAAAAGGAATGGACCTGTCGTAAGACAGACACCAAATAATAATAAAAGTATCCTTTGATTTCCACACATCCATTAACCTACGAGTGAAGGCTGAACCTGGGTAAGGGACGATACCTGGGTAACTCATTGGCGACCTAGGCCAAGGTAACCGAGCTCGTTTCCCGTCTCTAGGTGTCAATTTCCAAATGTATGAATACAAAGATACAGCTGCCCCTCTTCCGCTGATGAGTGTCCACACTCGTTCTAATAAGTGCGCCTAAAGACAGCATTGACATTTATTTAAATGGTTAGTTTTCCTATTTTAGATATAGACTATATAATGATTCCACGGAGTTTTAAAATATTGATATAGGCCTATCTGTGATATGGTAGCTTTTATAACTATCAGTTAAGTGTAGGGGACGCGAGAAAAGGTCAGTGTTTTTACAGGGTTTTTTTAAAATAGAAAAATATTTTTTGGTTAAAATAAATACAAGATTGCTTCAGCAGAAACTTAGTTTAATTTCTTTATATGATGATATCAACAGTTCTTGAGTATCTGTCAAGAGCACATTAGCATTTGATGAAATGTTTTCAGTGAAGAGAAAAAGTTGTCATTAAATTCCAAGAACTGATGGTGTCACCATGTGAAGAAAATTAAACTCTCTATTTCTACTGGATCATTTGACCAAAACAAAATGTATATATAAAAAAACTGCAAAAAAACTTACCTTTTTCTCGTCCACTACACTCCCACCTTAAGGGCAGTATGCAAAAACTTGACTAAGGGGATGCTAAGTGGACACGAGCTTGGAGCTTGGTTTGATTGCGTCATCATAGGCTGAAAGATGGAGAGCTAATTGTGCGCGGGACTAAACTATCGGTCCACTAAGCTTTCACTAACGTTCTTGCATACCGCCCTAGCCCGCTTCGAACCGACAGTCAGTATAGGCCTATTGTGGGCGCGGGGCAGAGGGGGGATGAAGGAGGGGGAAGGGTGGCGCCACCACGTCTTACCACCCGTTTGTGTTCTACGCATACCTACAAATTACGCTAATGTGTTAGGGATGAAGTAGGTTGAATTTAAACGAAGTGTACCCACATTTTCGTGCAGGTAAAGTGGAAGAAAAACATTAAGGGAAACCACCCTCAGAACATCCAACGGGTATTCCAACCCTGATAACCCCGTCATCAGCATTCCCAGTCTATTGCGCGAGTGACGCCTTAGATCATGCGACCAGCGTAGCGGGACGTAAAATTTCATTTTATAAAAGTCATTCCATTATTTATTTTCTTCTTGATTAATGTCGAGGTAATATAGCTCCTGACAGCTAAATGTTGTTGAGGGAGCGCGTTTAGTCAAGAGTCAGGCCTCGCTTGGGTCTGATTGATTCTCGGCGACAGAGGTGAAGGGGTTGAAAAGGGTGGTGTGGGGGGAGGGGGCCACAAGTTCCCCACGGTGCGGACAAATGTTGGGCGAGGTGTCGGGATAAAGAGGAGTGGGGGGAGGGGGCCACAAGTTCCCCGCGGTGCGGACAAATGTTGGGCGAGGTGTCGGGATAAAGAGGAGGGGGAAACACTCTTGCTACCGGCAGTCGTGGGGGGTCTTGACACCCCTTCGTTCCAGCTACGAACTGTACCCCCCTTCCCCTCTCACCTCACTCATATCCAAATCATGGTTGTTAACTCGTGTAAATCTCTGTTTTGAGGGGAATGGTGTACGTTATAAATTACTCGTGGACCCGAATTCATTTCCAAATAAATATATATGATACAAAAAATACCCCCTCCAAGAACCCCCTTTCCCTTCCTAAAAATAATGAACTATATCTGCATTAGTCACAAAAATACTCCAGTCGAGTCGATGCGAAGTGATGTGTAAAAACAGTGTAGACAGCGAGATGACGACAAAGCTATTTTAAAAACTCGACATCCTAAAGGCAAAAATCGAACATCTAGCGGTTCAGAATTAGCTCATCTATCATAAATTTGAAATAGGTTACATTTAAAATCTCGACAAAGTAAGATAAAAAGTAAATTAAAACAAACCGTTATCTAAAAATGTATTTTGTTGTGTGTAGAAGTATATAGTTTAGAAAGTATTCAAGCGATAATATTGAAATATTTGCACATTCAATAGCAAGTTATTAAGCAAAATACAAAAACTCAAATACGTTAGTTAGTAGTTTTAGAAAAGCCTAAAAACCTAGTTTCATTAGTTAAGGTGCGACAGAAGGGCGCGCGAGGAATTTTACTGTTTTTATAGCACTACATTTTTTTATCCAACTAAATCAAATATTTCTCTCAGTAGCAACATAGAGTTTAGTTTTCTGCACATGTTAATATCAACAGATCTTGAATATCTGTCAAGGGTGTCCTGGAATTTTTTCAAAACTTTTGAAATAAAGAGATAAAGTTTTGACAAAATTCCAGGACACCCTTGACAGATATCCAAGATCAGTTGATATTAGAATATGCAGAAAACTAACTCTATGTTGCTACTGGAGAAATATTTGATTTATTTTGGATAAAAAATGTCAATTCTATAAGAACTGTAAAAACACTTGCGCTCCCTTTCGTCACACCTTAAAACAGCTTTTAAAGCAAATAAAAATAATATTTTTGAAACTAAAACACAGTTAAAATAGTGTTTTAAGTTGAGAAAAAATAATTAGTTGTCTTTAAAACTTTCCTATACACAATTTCCCTTAAACGACCAACACGTCAGACAGTTGTGGTCACGCGCCACTACCCTGAGGATGTCCTAACAAATGCATACCGCGACCATAGCCACCAAAGGGTCGAGCTGGTGGGCGACCAAGGCAGGGGTCAGCGCTTTTAGAGTGATAATTACGTACACCCTGGATTAAAAGAGGGGGTGGGGGGAGTGGTGGCTGCTGTTTTTTGAATGATTTTTTAATTAATGCTGATTAATAGAGAATTTTGTAGCTTTTTTTTAAGATATTATTTTCTAACAATCAGTTTTATTGTCAATTTTATTTACTATTATTATTATTATTATTATTATTATTATTAGCACCACGTCTTACTACCCGTTCGGGTTATACGCACTTACGCTAATGTGTAATGGTAGGGTGATTGTGAGATGAAATGAAGGACCTACAGTTTAACGTGGAATCCGAACCACGGTGGAGGCCTGGCATTCC
>CABFOW010000863.1:20956-45296 GCA_902141385.1 Timema californicum | reverse complement strand
TTGTCAGAGGTGAAGGAAGGGTTTGGTAATCAGATAAATCTTTGCCGGGACCGAGGATTAAACCCCGGCCGCCAGCATAGAAGTCTGACACCTTACCCCTAGACCGCCAGGTCACCGAATTTTATTTACAACAATATTTCAGTATTCATATTCCAGTACCTACTCCAACTTCTTAAGATGCAACAAGGATCTCAGGCGTTTGGCGATGTCTTGACTTTATTCGTATTTCTTATGGTTGGTTAGGTTAGGTTAGGTTAGGTTAGGTTGGAGTGATTTGTAAGGGAGGCCGATTTGACAAACACTACTCCTTTCCTTCCCACGCATACCTGGGGTTAGGCCAGAGGTATGTATACAATTATCATATATTAGCCCTGGTAGGCCTAAGGCCTTCCTGAGCACACTCAGCGCCATCTTGAATGTCCCCCCTTCCCCCATCTAACCTCGCAGAGAAACCCAAGAATACACAAACGGACCTTGTGGTATAGTGGCCAACTGCTGGCCCAGAAGTCCAGGGTTCGATTCCCGGCTGGTACCGAGAGATTTTTCTCTTAAGGGGAATAATTCCCATGGCCACTAGGGTGTGGTAAAATAGATTCAAACCCACTTCGGTGGCTGGATGGTCTAAGGAGCTCGAGGTACGAATCTCGGTTGGGTGAAGTAAGGGTGGTTTTTTCCTCCCTCCCAAAATGGTTTTCCACTCTCCTTCCACGTAAATGCGGGTACACTCCCTATCAATGTAAACTTACTTATCTCTAAGACATTTAGCGTAATTAGTACATAAGCGTATAACCCGAACGGTAGTAAGATGCGGTGCAACAAAAAATTAGACTTTGGTTAGGTAAAGATTTAATTGGCTCTACTCAGTCATATTCACTATCGCCCCATCTCATCAGGAAATGGAAAGAGCCTCCACGGTAAGGGTGTACGATTAGTACATTCGGGCTTCCCCTGGCAACGGTACATTAGTACTGGCTGATCTTTCCGCAAACTGAGCTACAGACCGATGTAAGCCATACAACACCAATATTATTACTACAGAATACACGCAGGGAAATGTGGTTCTCAAACCCGTAGATGGTCATATGGTCTAAGGTGTCACTCGTGTAATAGACTGGCCTTACGACGATGGGGAGGATCGGGGCTCGTATCCCGTGTAACACTACGGATTAATTCTCTGATATAATATTGCTGTGATGATATTTAGGTTGTCTGTAGCTCCGTGGTCGAGCGCTTATCATCACTGTACGGAATAGATACCGTTTAACCAGCTGTTAATTGCTGTGTGGTCGAGCACTAATTAGAACGGTATAATTAATAAATGTAAGAAAGAGAACTTATTGATGGCTGTTTATTCAGACACGTTTTATTCAAATAACATCTGTTAATTACTGATACATACTCCAATTAAATGCTTTATATCAATGCACACTTGTGATATTATTGTAAATTATTGTATACTGTTTTAGACCGCGACTGCGAGAGCCAGTCTAGTGCATTTGTGAGTCCCTGACTGCGTTGCTTGTGTGACTTGTGCGTGTGGCTGTGTGTTGGCTGCCTTAAACATACGCACAAACGGCTTATATATGACATACCCCTTGCCTCTTACTCCCTTCGTCAACAGTGTAAAAACTAACTAATAGAAATAGTTCTGACGACAGGTTTTGTGAAGGCTAGCTTCTTATTGGTATAGGAAATTGGCGTCTTTTGCCAAATACTGCGGGGTTGTTTCTTTAACAGAAAAAATGGTATAAAAAATATATTTTAATGGTGTAATCCTTTTTCCATTATTTCTGAAAAGCGCGTGTTTCTTCATGGATGAATCATAAAAGGATACTTTACATATGTTACTTTAAAGAAAAATTACCTTCATCCATGACTTTTTATATATTTTAGAGTGATCCGAACCAATATCATTACATCCGGTCAGGTATACAGTGGGTGGTTTTCCCTAAAATGGTTTTTCACTCTCCCTCCATGAAAATGCGGGAAAATTTCCTCTGAACTCAACCTTTTTCACGACTAATACATTAGCGTGATAAAGTCTTGCGTTGGCCCATGGTTAGGACGCGATTTTAATAGAAAAGACTATATTTGACATATAAGTTACTAGATCTACTTTCAACGCATTCATACGTCAAGTGATGAGACTTTTGATGTATTAACAATGCTTATAAAATAACACTAATAATATAGTAAAACGTTGTCAATTTTCACCGTAAAAATGTGTTTGTATTTATAAAAGGTCCTTCCTGTGTAAATTGGACCGTAGTATAAGACACGTTAGGGAAACAAATGAAAAAGAAGGAAAAAAAATCATATTTTTCGCCAATTTTGTCTAGATCATAAAAAAAACTATACGGCGTTGTGTCAGTGGCGAAAAAAACAATAAAATCTGAGTGACTGTGAGAACACTAACTCTTGGACCACACATCGAGTTTACGACGTGTTCGTCTTTCATAGAGCATGTTTCAGAGTGAGATGGACATACAGGTAACAAAAATCACACCCGTACGGAGTCGAAGCATTTACCTTCATAGTTTTTTTCTATTCCTATCACAGTTTTTTTATGCCATCGTAATTCATAGGGTACTCAAAACCGGAAATAATAAAATATGGAATAATAATATTACACTCCTTAATTCAGAACATTACCACTTGAGCGCTAGTAAACATCTTTGTGCGGACTAATCTTCGATGGAAGTAAAAAAACAAAAAACAATGCTACAAATAATAATAGTAATAATAATACGACACTTTAGCAATGTTAGTTTTGAATTTGTTGGATGAACCTGAGATGGCACGTAATGGTACAGTATTATGAGTTAGCTTTTCATGAGACATGATTTGTTTTTATACGTTTTATCATAGATTTTGTTTTATATAAGATCTTTAGTGGTTGAACACGACATTCATGTTGATTTTTTTTTCTTTTCAAGTGTTCCGCGTCTTACCACTCATTCCGGTTATCGTCATCATTTATAAAAACTCGATTCACACGTCTGCCGAATGTTGATACGTCAAGCTTTGCTGAGCAAACTTAAAACAATTGATTACCTATTATATTAAATATACCTATTACATCTCCTAGTGGATAAACAGGTCCTTTAGATCAGGCATGTCGAACTAGTTTTATTTTAAGTGCATGAAGTATAACATATATTTCATAATAACTTAAGCGGAATTTGAGTTTCAAGGAAGGACATCATGGAACGTCACTTGGTCCCACTTTCTAAAATAAGGGTACAATACATATTGTGTTTTTAAGTATTTACGATCCTTAAAAACTAGCGGCAATGAACAGGACAAACTGTAAAAGATCTCCCCGAACAGAGTTGCAATTTTTTAAGTGACAGTGAAAGCGACCTTGGCCGATTTCTTTCTAAGAAGGGAAATCATTCAACGAGACGTAGTGAGGTTTGCAAGAAGCCCTCACGACAGCCATTGGAAAAACACTCTCTATCACGCCATCATAAAGATCTGACGTGTCTTAAACATTCCCGTAGTCACTCCAAAGCAACTTCCATTATTTATAATAATTAAAGTGTGGAATAAACTAATCATAAATAATGGTTTGTGATCTTTAATTCAGGTTATCTTTGAATTAAATCCAA
Organism: Timema californicum; assembly: GCA_902141385.1. Lineage (NCBI taxonomy): Eukaryota > Metazoa > Arthropoda > Insecta > Phasmatodea > Timematidae > Timema > Timema californicum. The sequence continues at coordinate 41,685 of CABFOW010000863.1, read as the reverse complement.
CCCAGTTTAATCGTTGGTAGGAAACGTGAAACTACCTTGCGCCCGAACATAATATATTTAAATATTTAAATCTAGCGATGAGATATAAACTGACGCACTTGAATCCAGGGCGATCAGGTCAGGATTCTAACTAAAGACGTCGGGGCAGATACGACCGCGTGCCGTTAGAGGCCACACTGAACATTAAAAATACTGAGAGATCCACATTAATAGAAAACATACATTGTCATTATTTTAATAAAACAGAATTCCAATTTAGTATCTCATTATTACAAAAAGAAAATGCTCTCTATACAAAACATTAACACCAACTCTTTAATTTTTACCAAAAGTTTGAAACATTTTATTTGCAACAATGATGTTAGTGTCAGTCTTTAAATATTGTGCCTAAGTCATTTTTATAATTATTGAAAAATGTGTGTCCGTACGTCGAGATCTATCGGATGTATGGTTTCATTACATATTGTTGCGTAGTAAACAACTGCTAACATACGTGTGTGCTGTCGAACATTGCACATACTTGGTGAGCAAATTCAACAGTTTGTGGATATTGATCCAATGTGAAGAGAATAGGAAGGTCTCTTGAAATTTGATTATGCCATTGCTTAAGTCACCCGTCACAGCTGACTTCTGGCAGTCAACATTTAGTTATATACCTATATTTTGACTGTCAGAAGTGACAGCTGATAAACACATGTTGTTGCAGATCATTTAGTTCGGCGTAGGGATACATAATTTGGTCTAGTAACTTTTCAAAGCTGTCAGTCAGCACCAAAGAAGCCATGGGGCTACTGTAGAACCACGTTATAGCTATTGACTGGCAAACCCAATGGGAAAAGACCACTGGGAAGACTTAGATGCAGATGGGAGGATAACATTTGGATAGACCTGAGAGAGATGAGGTGTAAAGAGATAGACTGAATAGAATTAGCTCAAGATAGGTGGCGTACCTTTGTGAGTGTGGTAGTGAACTTTCGAGTTCCTAGTGCCATAGAGTAAGTTATAACAATACTATTTTATATGACGACGACGTATGCATCCCTTACTGCACACTTGTTATCACATGGCTATGGCCATCTGATTTTACGGGTATTTCTTATTGTGGGATTATTTATTGGTTTGTTTTTGAAATTATTATAGATTTAACATTGTACACGATTTATTTTGTTTATTTCACTTTCACTATTATAAAATCGACATTAAAATGATACAGTTTTTGTTCATTGACGATGTGACACAGAGAACCAGAGCTAGTGCTGTTAAAAACTGAGATTTTCTCTCTCTCTGGATTACTATAATTCTGTGTGATATGTTTTTTGTGTGGATTTATACGCACAAGCTGCTTATATATGACCTACCCCTTGCTTCTTGGACCCCTTGTCACCGGTGTTAAAACTAACTAATAGGATAACTCCTGACAACCTGATGTTGTGAAGGCTAGCTTCCCATTGGGTAAAGGCAGCCAGCACATCACCTGATTTTCAAATCAAACGAAGGGTAAGTAAGTTTGTCATCCACAAAACTTTGTGTATGTAAGGCTCTGGGTCGTGTACTGAATGACGTCACAAGCTCCGTCAATCAGATGTATTTCTCTATCTGGCGCTACCTTATATTCTCTGAATTGATCATTGTCGAAATAAGAGTAGAGATTAGTTACACCAATCCCACATGAAAGAGTTATCTCAAATATGCCATATTCTTAATATAATTTTCTAAAATGTTTTATTTTCTAGAATTTTATAAAACAAATCATAGTATCGCATTACATGATGATTCATCAGAGGGTACACGGGCTGCACAAAATCCTGGATAGGGCCGCATGCGGCCCAAGCGTTTGACACGCCTGCTTTAGATTACAGTCAATATGGATTATTGTACTGTGTAACTAACTGTGAAATTAATTCATTCAAATCTATTTTCAACCGTAGATGCAGCTGTCTGCTTGTATCTCGATTCAAAGGTATTTGAACAGTGATTTGAGTCTGTTAGTTTGGAAGTTTAATTGGTTCTTCCATGCAGATTTGATGGAAAAGCGTGGACAAAGCCGAGATTGTTTCTACTAGTTGAGAGCGGCCATCGTAGCACGCACCTATTTTTTGTGATTGGTTTATAGTTTGTCATGTGGCCACGTTTCAGTTCTGCTTCTGTTTCTCGGGAGACTGTAACGCAGTGGTTTACAAACGTCGGGGTGCGTGTTCCTCATTGAGGGAAAGTGCGAAAAAGGGGGGCTTGAGGTGTCTTAGAGGGAGAGTCGCCAAATAAAGGTATTTTGTCTTGAGTAGTTTCGCTAGTTATCCTCCAACAATTAGTTCAAAACAAACAGATAATATAAAAAGAAATATTTGAATTAATCGGCAGTTTCTGAAAGTTTAATTCGTCGTGACCCTTAAGAAAATAAAAAACCGAAAATGCCTATCTCCGTGGCCGGGTGTTTAAAGTGTCAGCCTCCTTATCAAATCCAGTAACCCCACCCCCCCTTCCCCCACCCCACAAACAGAGTATTTTAAAGTTAGTTATTAATTGCGTAGCCATTTAAGTTTCACTAATGTTGGTACAAGCTTTTATTTTTATCTTTATTAAGACTTGAAAATAATACTTAAGTTATGAACAAATTATTTCGACATATTTATGAATAAAGCTATCCATTGAATTTTTACTTTTTATTTGTAAAAGGCTGGAGGGAAAGAGAAGGGAGAAAGGGAAAGACGGATACTATCCAAATAGTGATTTTTAGTCGGCAATATCCCTTGAAGCAATTCTATTGAGGGTCTATCCAAAAAGTTGAATCGAGAAAGAGTGACGGATGGATGGACAGAGGAGTGGAAACAAGATGAAAGGGGAAAAAAAGGACAGCGAGGAAGAAGCGATAACACCAAAGATTTTGGAACATTAAGAGAAACAACCTCAACTTCACACACACAAAACACACCCCATTGTGGGCTCGCTGGCTAAGTCGTTAATATCGTTTGATGAAGTGTGCAAAGTGACGGAGGAGGTTCAGGTTTCAAATCCCAGTCAGGGGGATTTTGGATGGTTTCCTTCTCTCCTCCCACGCGAATGCGGTGCATGCCATCTAAACAAATTTACCTTCCTCTTTAAATTATTAGCGTAGTTAAATATGTGCGGAAAGGTCGGACGGGTAGTAAGATGCGGTGGGGTGAAAACACTTTAACAAGCTTGTTTTGATTTATCATGGATTATTTTTGGCACATTAATGTAGTAAGACACAATCATTGTATTGTGCATGAATTTTAAATAACGACCACTTAGAAATATTGCTTATTAAAACCGTGAGTTTTGTATTATTGTAGGCCTACATCAGTAAATAAAATATTTCTATTTGGTTAAAGATAATAATTCAATTCTTACTTTAGTGGTATGATGCAACAAATAGAAAGCGGGAGAGGGGGTCGTTTTAAAGTTCTCATAGCGGTGTAAAGGGGACAAATATACGTTTTGGTTAAAATTAAACACGATCAGCTCAAAATCTATAGAAAGTTAATAGGCTCTGTCTGACGAATAAAACTTTTAACTAGCACAGTGGCTCTCAACCTTTTTTTCAGTTGTCGCCCCTTTTGGTAGATATTCTAATTCCCCCCTCCCTTCTAAACTTTTTATCTTTAAGATATTTATAAAAAAATATGCTTGCTAGTCTTTTATTTATTCTAAACAAAAATCAATGTACCACTGGTAGGATAATGGAAGGAAAAACTGAGAAGATTATCGTGATGGTTGTCACTGTTTTGTTTTTATCAGTTCTTGATTATTATGTTTGATGTTTGACAGAGCACACCGCGGATCTCTTTCTACTTCCAAACCGACAACCCTGTTTAGTTTTTATGAGAGTCTTGAGTTGAAGAACCGGTGATGTTGCAGGTGGCCGCAATCGTAGCTTAGGGCAGCGTTTTTCAAACTGTCCTTGCTCTTCGCCAGTTATCTCAAGATCCGTGAGGCAGTTTTGGAATATTCTTTATTTGTTCTTAACTCTATAAAATAACATCAGTGATTAGGATTGACTTTTTTCAGATCTGAATAAAGAACATTTGCCAAGTAGCAGCCTGACAGAACATGTGAGATATATGTTTGTTATATATCTTTTATATTAATTGTAAAAGTTAACTGTAGTTATTGAATGTTCATATTATTAGTGTAAAAAATGCTACAAGAGCTCAGTATGTATTTTTTCTGGTGCAAGGACTTCGTTGGTCTAAAAAGTTTGGGAACCTCTGACTTAGGGGGAGGGAAGAGAGGAGAATTGGGGAGCGATTCCGAGGATGCGAGCTTGAAAATAAGCGTGTCCATGCACACTTTTGGCTGGTCATAAAATTCATTACAAATGGTCAGTAATGTTGCCAATATTACAGGAAATAAATATCTTAGCTACTTTGGCAAAGTAATTTAAAAAATAATCTTAGATTTTTATATATTTAAACGCTATTTCCGAATATTTCCACGCCCCCCCCCCTCCCGGTTGGAAATCATTGAACTAGAAAGTCAAATGAGGCATAATTTTATATAACATTTCCCAATAAAAGGTTATGAATACATTTTAGCGCGATAATCTGCAGCCATCGCCGCAACGATCCACCAGTAAAGTTTAAAACAACAGCTGTCCATGGAAAAATAAAATCAATGTAAGCCTACTTTTGACGATGTGATCCTCGCTATCAATTTGACGTGCGTGTTTAAACTCCCCGTGGAGTTAACAGACAGCTGTCGTTTTAAAAAAAAAGAAACCTGAAATAAACTAGTAATTGAAAGTTGCACGACACTGTCTACACCAAACGAGAACATTATAATATTTATATCACGGCCAATGAGTAGGTCAGGTGGAAAAAGTATTAGATTTCGTAATGACTTCTAAGAACCCGTATTGCTTGGTCAGATTTTTGTTCGTTATGCCTTAATACCCATCTGGACGTTATGCATTCTAATAACACAAATAGGGTGACCTGGTGGTCTAGGGTTACGGTGTCAGACTTCTGTGCTGGGGTCCAGGGTTCAATCCTCGGTCCCGGCATAGATTTATCTGATTGCCAAACCCTTCCTTCACCTCTGACAAGACGTGTATTAATCACAACTTTTAAATGTGTGGAATGCCAGGCCTCCACCATGGTTCGGATCCCACGTTAAACGGTAGGTCCTCCATTTCATCTCACAATCACCCTACCATTACACATTAGTGTAAGTGCGTATAACTCGAACGGGTAGTAAGACGCGGTGCTAATAATAATAATAATAATAATATTACAAATTACTTGCTTCAATGGCCCAATGGCTTAAGGCACCACTTTTGTGTTAAACTGGCCTGTTGAAAGGGAGATCGTAGTTCGAATTTCGGTCGGGTCTACCGAAGCAGTTTTTTTTTTCTAAATTGTTTCCCACTCTCCTTCTCAAATGCGGGTAGACTACCTCTAAAATAGTTCCTTCCTCATCCCTGCTCCATCAGAGTAATTATATGCGTATAACCTGAACAGGTAGTAAGACACGGCAATTTTTTAAACAAATATGGGCCTGCTCAATATGATTAAAAGTAAAAACAGTCCCCTGTGAACTAGTGAAGCCAGCAGGACACGAACCGAGTTCTCCCTTATCGAAAACCGGGCGCTTGACGTCAGATGAGTTCCTCAGAGAGGAGATAACGTCAGTATCTTTCCTGTAGCCGGTTGCCGCTGGCAACTCAACTGAAGGGAGCGACAGCCATCAATCGATTGTCAGCCTCTTTCCCTCCTTTCTCTACCCCGTCCCACTCACCCATTAGAAACAGCCCAGGGCCTGTTGTGCGCAAAGAAGAGACCGCGTAGAAAGAAAACCAGACCCTACGCGCGCACTTCCAATTAAATACGTGGGACTTTTTTCCCCTTTGTTTCAGCCTCTTGAAATGAGTAGGAAATAAAGAAGAAAAAAGGATGAGGTTTGTTTACATTAATTTTATAAACATTTTGCCAAACATAATTGCGACGAGAATATTCTATAAGCCCAAGTTTCCGAGTTTCTCAATTTTTTATTTTAATCCACCGCGTATTACAACCCGTCCTGGCTCTTTTACTCGGTTTAATAACATAATTACTCGCTAAGGTGGTAGAATGGTCTATGGCGTCACTTTCACAATGAACTGGGATTGTATTAGACTGGGAGATCGGGGTTCGAATCACGGTCGGGTGTGAAAAATAAAATGATCCCTCGGTACATCTGCTTTAAAAATCAGACAAGACGATGTTGAAGTTTAGTCCGCGTGCCCATCGATGGGGGTAATGGTGTTTAAAATAAAATAATTAAACATTAAATATTCCAAAAAATATATGCAATTTTTATTAAATTTGTTTTTGAATTATTTCAGATGGGAACAATCGTTGGTCTGGTTTGGATTGAAAGTTTTTTTATGGTTATAAAAGTTATAAAAACAATTTTAATATATTTATACTTCCAAGACATGTGATCTGCAGCTGTCACTTTTGATGAATATTATCAACACCTAAAATAAAATAACACGAAGGCCCACTCTTAACAATGTTACGTTATTCTATTCGGTGGGGTTTAGCAAAAAGTTAAGAGATAAGCGGCCACTTATTTTGATTTTACAATTCAGTTTGCGCTAACAGGTTGTCAAGTATTCGTAAAGTCAACGAGAGGTCTACCATCCGGTTAGCATATTTAACGTTCAAATTAACTTAAAAACACTTCACTATGTTGTATTGTGGCGATTATTATTTGAGTGAGGTTTAATTTTTGTATTTAAAAAAATCTTAAGATTATTAATGGATTCTATAGGTTTTAATTTTGTCTACCTGTAAAACAGAGTGTCTCACTAATGAATAGTCACTTAATTCTAAATTTAAATGATTTTAATAAATGTTTATTTGGACCATTTGATAGGACACGAATCCACACCGCAAATGACGCGGTTTAATTTCCACTCCCATCAATTTTTTATTTTTACTAAATTGGTTGTTTGAATAAATTACTGCAATTTTTCCTCCGAGATGATGTTATGTCAATTGTATTCCTTTTCTAGGGCTGTTTAATTTATTCAATATCTAAGATTCTAATGTTCTTTTCGGTAAGTTTTTATAGGGAGGTTCGGAGAGCTGTATGTAACCCATCCCCGAAGTCACCGTATGTGAGGCTAGCGGGTTTTAAATCCATGACAGTCAAGGCCGTATTCGGGGTGGTTGGGGGGGGGGCGGATTTGGGGAGGGGGTTCAAACCCTCCCCCCAGAAATTTTATGAGAAAAGTATATATGGCTTTATTTATTGTTCAAACAATATCAAAATTAAGGTACAAGTACAAATTAGGGGGCTGTTTTACCCTAAAAAAAAAAGCACTTCAGATAGCTTCTAAAGGTGTTTAATATTTAGAATTTGTCCTAGCCTCCGGCAGTTAGGGGGTTATGTAGCCATAAAAAAAATCACCTCAAAGAAATTCTAGAGGTGTTCAAAATTTAGAATTTGTTTAGCCTACGGCAATTGGAGGATGTGCCCGCCCACCCTCCCCCCGAAATTATTGCCTAGTGTGTGTATTGTCTTATTAGTTATTAAATGTAGACCTGAGTGGCCAAAATGGGACGTATTTTTTCTTCACTTTGCCCCCTCCAATACATGTCCATGACTAACTATGGGCAGTTTTTATTTGAATTTTAAATTGTGTGTTTAAAGTGGGATGGAAGAGGACTCGAGAAAAGCCAAGGTTTTTGCAGTTTTTATGGCAACAGTTTTTTTGGCTAAAGTAAATCAAATATTGTTCCAGTACAAATATAGTTTAATTTTCCTCTCATGATGACCTCAACAGTCCCTGAAAATCCATCACGAGCATAGCTGCATTAGACGAGAAACTTTTTTAAATCAAGATAAAAAGTTGTCTTTAAAAATGAACAAAAGTAGAACTTCTTTTAACTTTTAATGAAAACGTTAAATAATGACTCAAGTCTAATGAAATGAATGTTCTGACGTTCATTTTGTATTCATTTTCAATTATTAATTGGAAATGATTTAGTGAAAATGTCGCCTCTAGAAAGGTATCATGATTGTCTAACAGATGGAAGCACTAACTCAATTTGAGTTTAAATTAGACATTCCCTCTATTTCCCCTGTACCCTTCAATATAAAGCCAAAGCCTCAACAAGCATTGCGACCCTACCCGAAACATGCCACGACCCCGAGGTTGGNNCCCCCCCTCCCCCACTCCCCATAAGGAGATGGTAATGATATGTAGAAATATTCCATGTGTAGATAATAGAGAGGGGGGGGGGAGGATGAAGCTACTCCAGGAGGGGGAGGAGTGACGCTGACAGGTCCATCACACCGCATCACCGTCGACATGACGATATCCCGAGACTTGCCACCCCTGACGTCCACCAACCCACCCACCCCTCTCCGTACCCTGGTCTTCTGACGTGGACAGATCAATGCTGAGACCCGACAGTTCGCAGAGAGGAACGCAGACAAGAAAACGGGTCCAACACACTTTCTCTGCCTCTTCCAGATAACACATTTTATTATTTTCGCTCCCTCGTGAGGCTAGAAAAAAAAATCTAACTCTAATAATATATTACGTTGAATATATCAATTAGGGATGATATCTTCGAATCCTAACCCTTAAATCCTCAAATCCTTAAACATTCATATCCTCAAGGATTCGATATTAGAATTTTTAAAAATAATCAAATGTTGAGGTTTAACCCCCTCTTCCGTGTAAATTATATATCGAGTTTCTTTATAATTCTATCAACCTGATTTCTATTAGTGCTGTCCAATTTTCATAGAAAAGGCCTTTTAGAAAATAAACTTTTTTTTGTTTGCTGTCAACAATCCTCACATTTTACTAGCGTTAATTTTTAAGCATTGGTAATATCTATCAAACGTGACAGCTGAGGATCAAATGATTTGATGTATGAACATATTATATAAGATCTATCATCTTTTCTACATGTCAAATAAGGCCCTTCTTATGAAAATTGGACTGTAGGTATTACGAATGGATACTTAGACACGAAAATTTGAAACGATTATCAAGATTATAATGTTAATTTCATAGGACTGGCATATTTTCTATTTGGTTAAAGAGGAATCTTAATAGTTGTCGTTAAAAGGTGCTAAAAACACAAGTCCGTGGTTATATTTTCTACCCACAAGGAATTGATTTTAAAATGAAGATGTCCATCTCCAACAATATTCGGACAAAGTAGGTTGTAAAATATTTGGAAAACTTTGAGATTTGGGGCTGGAGGAGAATATGTCCAGTAGGATAAAGTGAACAGGTCTGGTAACTAATGAAGAACTTATAAGAAGAATAAGTGAAAATATGACAATTATCCAGGTGATCCTACGAAGAAAGATCAACTGGATGGGACAAATTATGAGAATAAAATGGTTTGAGTGACGTCATAGAAGGCAAGGTGTAAGGGAGAAGGGAACAAAAAGACAACGAATTCAATCTATGGATGAACTCAAACAAGGAAAGAAGATGGAAGTTTTGGGATCTAAAAAAAGGAAACTGGTGATAGGCAAAGTTAGATTACTCAATTTGGACAAGGCAATACAACTGTAGAAAGAAAAAACACATAGTAAAAATAATCATAGTAATAAGGTTGTTTGCGCCAATTATTGCAACCACAAGGAGACGAACCCTTTATATGGACGACAAAACACAGAGAAAAAAAAGATAACATATGTCGTTCTTCTCCTGAGGTGTTTGAATGGATGACGGGGTGGGTATGTGGGGGTAGACTGGAGGAAGTATAGGAGGAGTTTGGGGTGGAGGGTGAGGGGGATACTTCAATGTCACCTGCTCGTCAAATGCACGCAAGACAAGCACTGTAGCAACCCTAGCCAGAAACTCGGGAGTGACAACTGGCAGCAAAGGGAGAAAGAGAAACACACGGATCGATAACGATGGACACGACGGGTAAGAATAAGAGACACACACACACAAATAGAAAGAGAGAAGAAAGGAAGACGGGAGAAAAAAAGGGTTGAAGATAGATAGAGAGAGGACGCCGTAGCTCAGGGTAGTGAGAGAAAATGTTTTGGGAAGAAAGAGTGTCAGAGAGAGAGAAGCGATAGACAAGTCCGAAATGCTTCAAGTCCGACAGACCCCTCTCTCCCCTCGTACCTACCCTTTATCCGTTCATCCCTTTTCTCCTGTTCTCTTCCCTTCACTTCTGTCCCTAAAACGCAAAGCAAATGAGAGCAGTTCGTACCTACCCTTTATCCGTTCATCCCTTTTCTCCTGTTCTCTTCCCTTCTCTTCTGTCCCTAAAACGCAAAGCAAATGAGAGCAGGGATGATAAAAAGGTGGGGCAGGGGGTGAAGGTTGGGAAAGAAGATGCTATGATTGTGTGAAGGACACACACACACACACACACACGAATATGTAGGAGGGATGCGGGAGGGGGGATATAACTTCACTGTCACCTGCACATCACGGGAAAGGGCGTAAACAGTTAAGATAGAGAGGGAAGTCAGATGAAAGGAAAGAAGAGAGACAACTTGTATGGTTTTGTAAAAGGAGGAAGATTGGATCACGACTGCACTGCCTTAGTTACGTCCGGGTCATAAGAAAAGAAAACTAGGAGGAAAGAGAGAGATAGAGAGAGAGATGGTGTGTTTGCAAACTCTTTACTGGCGTATCAATGACAGTTTTACGATCAAATCTGAAACTAAGTGAAGTTTTTAAGCTACTTTATCACAATATTCATGCGAGCATTTAAACGTTTTATTGCGGATTAGTCAAAATAAGCCAGAATATAACTAGGATCGGTGGTCACGCTGACTATATGCTAGCCTCATCCAGTGGTGGCGGTACCATATGAGGACTTACCCTTCCCACTTGAATAAATTTTACTCCCTATGGATTGATTTAACTCCCTTCTGATATTCTCAAATATGAAGCAGAAATCGGTTCGTGTATCAAAATACATTAAAAAAACCACACGAGATGAAAACGTTTAGTCAAAATTCTTATACATATTATATTGTTGAAAGCTATAATTGGGGGGGAGGACCGAAGACCGAAGAGGGAGAAGGGGGTACAGGAGTTTTCAGAATTTATCGTTTCCCAGCTGTATACTGACTCAAGATTAAAGACTTTAAAAACTAACTTTCTTTCTGTTTTATACCTACATTAAATCAATTAAATGTATCAATTTCAAAATGTCTTCCTCCCATATGATTTATAATTTCTGATCTAACCTAGCCTAAATTAATTGTAACTATTAAATAATCAAATAATAAAACTATGTCGACAATTCTGATGACCCATCTTGTGGAGTTATTTTGACACAACTCGCTCGTGGAATGGTTTTATCACCCTACATTAACATAATATATCAAAGTAGATCGCAGGTTTCAATTTATGTCCACTCTACATAATATTAACACTGAATAATAACAGCTTGGAAGGTTATCGACGTTATAATATTCAAAATTACCACTCAAAGAAAATATCACAACAGAGGTTATGAATGCACGCACTATAATCTAATAAAAATAAAATAAAAACAGTAAATAGCATTGAGAGAATAAAAATTAAACTAGAATTGGCTCACTGCGCAAAAAAACCTTTCCACCACAGCACCGCCTTTGCGCAAGTTTCTTAGTACAGCGTTTACTCACACGTAAATTATGAAAAGAAAAATACATCCTTTTTAAAAGTTGAACCCAAATCGAGTAAAAAAACAAAGTTCACACGAAGCGGAATTATGTGGAAAAAAAAAGTCCGAGGAAACTGCTTCAAACGGGTTGAGTATTGAAAGGGGGTGGGGGGCGCTAGAAGGGGTAGTGGCGGAAGGAAGGGGTTGGAGCTGAAGAGCGCACGGAAGAACTGTCACCCAACAACCCCCTTCCTCTTTCCCCTACACACAAACACACAAAAAACCGCGGCATTCTGAAGTGTTGGTGTGGTTGTGTAAGAATGTTTTAGAACTGAGCGACACACACAGATAGACCGACATGAGAAGGTTAGAGGGAGGAAAAGGGGGTGTAGGGGGCGAGTTGACCGACACAAGGCATGTGAGGGGAGGGGAGAGTTAGGGAGGTTCATTTCCTTTTCTGAGTGACACGCGGAGACCTTAAACTCAGTCCCGGGCACAGAACGCAATATCCTCGGACCCGTAAGTTAGTCCTTGGAAAAAAAAACACATACAAAAACAACCTCCCTATTCCTAACACAACTCCTATAAGCGATAGCAGCAACAGTTAGCAAAAAAAGGAAGAAGAGAGGGTGGGGGAGGGAGATACTATTGCTTCCAAAGTAGGAGAAAGGGTGGTGGGGGAGGGGAGGGTGGACTTCATTGCATATTCAATGACGCGTCTGCCATACGGGGGAGGTCTCGCGGATTTTCTTCTTGAGCCGTAGGGAGAGCGACATGACCGCAAGGAATGCTACTTCCTTCCTGCCAAGTTTTTTTAAGGGCTGAAGTCTACTAGTCACACGACTCTTCCTAACAACAACGAAAAAAAAAAGAGAAGAGAGAGAGCCTTCGGTCTAGTTGAGTCCGTATTTCTGTAACTGAACTCTTCGGAGGACAGTAGCGGATGAGTGAAGTGTATATATATAACATTCGCCGGGAAGACCGCGTCGCGACGCTAATAAAAAGGGGAAACATTATTTGGGAAGAATTTATCATTTTAGTTTTGCGCGGGAAATGGTAAAGCGAGAACACGACGTGAAGAGTTTTTTTTAGAAATAAAAAAGAACATATATCTTTATCAACTCGTCTTACTACCTGTCCAAGTTATACGCATGTATGATAATTTCTATAATGGGCTAGGAATGAGGAAAGAAGCATTTTAGAGGTAATCTATTGTAAGAAGAGTGAAAAATAGCTTTTTTTTTAAAAAAAACCCACCTTCAATAGACCAGACTGGGATTCGAACGGGGCCTACGAAAGCTAACGTGACTGCATGCTCTACCCCCACCACTGAGGTGACGACATGGTAGCGGTCCTTCCCGCCACTTGAACTTCACAGCGATTAGTGCATTCTGCTGCGTTGTTTGGACGTGTTAAACATTATAATACATAATAGTTTTGTGTTTTGTTCGAATGTTAAGTACTGTTTATAATGCGACTATTTTTGTATGTTCTTGTGTTAGTATAAATTATTCAATTTTACTTTTACGGTATAATATTATTCCACAACGCGTTTATAAGAGTCATGCCTTCCAGATGTTGTGTGTCCGGATGTCAATCAAATTATGACTCTAAGACGAGTGATGGCTACAGACGTATATTTGAAAGATAAATGAACTCGTGCTATTCATAGAGATAATTTCGTCCCCACAAATATGCCTGTGGTTTGTGAATAACATTTTACTGATTGTGAAATAATTAGGGAAGGTAAAGTAACACAATCAGGCGGAGACGTATTAACGTGTAAAAGAGAATGTCCTTAATTAATATTTTATTATTAGCACCACGTCTTACTACCCGTTTGGGATATACGCACTTACGCTAATGTGTAATGGTAGGGTGATTGTGAGATGAAATGGAGGACCTACAGTTTAACGTGGAATCCGAACCACGGTGGAGGCCTGGCATTCCCCACATTCACAGGATGTCTTGTCAGAGGTGAAGGAAGGGTTTGGTAATCAGACAAATCTGTGCGGGGACCGTGGATTGAACCCCGGCCACCAGCATAGAAGTCTGACACCTTACCCGTAGACCGACAGGTCACCGACCCTAAATTAATAGATGGATCATTTCCTACAATATTAAAAAAAAACAGCCAGCATATTTTAAAAGTTTTACTAAAAACAGAAAAAAATACCAGATGAAAAACAAAGTGAAATTTAAACTATTAAAAAACATAAAGAAAAATTTGCTTCCAAAAATAAAAATAAAAGTTTCTCTGATTTCAAATCAATTTTTTCAAAGCACTAAAAGCAAGAGTTAGGATAAATTATTCAATCATAATTCATAAATGATGAAAATAAAATAGTCTTTGTTAAAATTAATATTACAGAAAGTTCACCATAAATTTTTCTATGTGTAAGTGTAAATCAAAGTTTAGCTAGTGCGATTCATGTTTAGGTGTACACATTACTAGAAACATTTTTAGAATGTTATGCAATAAACATGTACAGTCCTGTTACTTGTGGTCAACATTTAGAACCATTCTTCAAACAGAAAATAAAGTGGAGATTAAAAGGGTGGAGAGCTGTAGTTAATAACGTTAATGTTCATCTGTTAGTATTAGTGTTAAGACTATTCAAGTGTTTAACATCGAACACACTTATACAAAGAAATGTTTTTGGCCAAAAAATCACAAAAAGGTTTTTTTACGGACTAGAAATGCAATTGGGAAGAGAGTTTTGTGGGTTGACTAATAAAACCTTCAATAACAATAAATGTGAACAACCTTATCTAGTTTTAGTTAAAAAAAAAGAAGTAATTGCAATATTCTGTAATATTTTAATAATTAATAGCTATAAAAAAATTTGAATGACAAACTACAATATAAGAAAAGCGAAAAACTTAAATTAAAGAAGCTTTCCTGTTAATAAAATCAAGTAAATTTGTGTGGATCTAAAATTTTGTAAAACATTTAGCCAATATCATGATGATGCTCGGTCACGTTTTTAGTTCTTTTAATACATGTAACATTTGAAAACATGCTAACTATATTTCAAAATAAATTAAGAGCAAGTATTATATTCTAGCTTAGAATTAAGATCAGAGTTATTTTTTTCAAATTTATTAAGAATGTAAAACTATATATATATCATTCGTCAATAATTTGTACTTAACATTAATAACCTTACTACAGTAGCCCCGTGGCTTCTTTGGTGCTGACTGACAGCTCACAGATGACAGCTAAATGCTTTGAAAAGTTACCAGACCAAATTATGTATCCCTACGCCGAACCATATGATCTGCAAAACATGTGTTCAGCAGCTGTCCCTTCTGACGGTCAAAATTTAGGTATTATACCTAAATTTTGACTGTCAGATGTCAGCTGTGAGCTGTCAGTCAGCACCAAAGAAGCCACGGGGCTACTGTAGCACATCATTGATTCGCGTAGTTAGATTCAAATAATATAACTGGCGTAAGAAATGAAGAGGGGAGTATTGATTGGGGTTGACAGAATACAATCAATCAAGTTGTGAAAAAATTACAACGCAGAAGGCCTATAAAGCTTCAACAGAACACGATTTGTTAGATTAGTATATGGGAGCGCACTCTAGTTACAGCTGTAGTAGGAATGCTCTCGTGACGCCACCGCAGAAGCAAGTAGGCCCCGATTCGAACCCCAATATCCCAGTCTTCATCAGTACTAATAATAATAATAATAATAATTAGCATCACGTCTTACTACCCGTTCGGATTATACGCTTTAAGTACTAATTACGCTAATGGATTAGGAATTGGGAAGGTTGAATTAGAGTTTCGAACCTCGATCTCCCCGTTCTCAGCAGTCGAGCTCAACACGACTAGCGCGTTAGCCAACTACGCCACCGAGGCGGGTTTCAGAAGTACTAAATTATTATTGGTACTTTAAAGGTATTGGTAATATCCAACAAAAGTAACAGTTGCAGATCACATGACTTGACGTATGTATACGTGAAAGTAGATCTAGTGACGCTTATAGATATCAGATAAAGCCCTTCCTATGAAAACTGGACTGTAGAAAAGCGAGGCAGATTGGAAACGACGGATTAGGGACATTATTTTGTAGTTCGGTTAGTAGTTAAGCGAAGGGTCTTTTATTATATTCCTGGCATGGCTGAGAAATGTATCATTAGTGAAATCGGAGTTTCGCCTTTCATTGTGATGAATTAACAGCTGTGGGGCCCGGTGTTGTCTGTTTTAGATTTAAGGTAGTTATAGGTCGCGTTCTGATAATAATAATTATTAGTTGGATCAGAATGGTGACGTTAAATACCCAAAAATTAAATAAACTATTAACGAATATATTCCCACCAGGTTAGCTGTTAACTGTTATATAAATATACCAATAACAGCGCTATCAAGTTAACAGCTACCAGAGCATGGAAGAAACTTTACAAAAGTTTAATGACCAGCAATACAAGCTATATGTTCCCCACGAGTATATGGTAACAGGTGATCTGCTACTAGAGTATGGTAATAACAGTGCTATCAAGTTAACAGATACCAGAGAGTGTAGTGTAGTGCGGCTGTAATAATGTCCGGTGTGCGGGTTGTGACGGGTGACGCTCTTTGACGGATGTCGGGGTAAGGGGTGGGATGGGTGGGTGTCCCGTCTCCTAGCGTCGCGGCGACAGGGTGGCTTCAACCCTCGTCACGGGACCGGACACATCCCCCTGTAGAGGGGCAGGGGGAGTTTAAACTGTGAGGGGAGCCGCAAACACCTCCCCCTCTTTATATCCTACCCATAAACGCTCAAATATAGTGGACATACGCAAACACAGGGGTGGGAGATAAGGGGGGCATGAATAATGAAATGTGAACTTACCGGGGTACTACTCTAGTCAATTCGTTCCCGTCACAGTAACAAGATGTATTTTTACTCGCCGTTCGAGTTGTAAGGATACAGATTAATTTCGATAATTGATGAAGAACAAAGAATAATACCCGCTTCAGGGATCGAATGGTCTAAGGCATCACTCTTGAAATATACGAGACTACCGATGACGGGGAGATCGGGATTTGAATCGCGTTCAGACGCACTAAGGGTGGTTTTTTTCACCCTTAAAAGTTTCCCACTCAGCAAAATTGGGTACACTTCCTCTAAAATTTAACCTTCCTCAGCCTTAACACATTAGCTTAATCAGTACCCTAATTGGTAGTAAGAAGTGGGGATAAACGATCAAGACAAAAAAAATCATAAAAAAATACCCGCTCTGCGTTGTGGTGGGGGAGGAATAATAAACCATTTAACATCCGACCGGGATTTGAAATCCAACTTCTCTATTACCAATAAACCAGTCTAAATTAGTTTGATGTTAGACCACGAGCACGCCTGAATGTTTACTCTTATCGCAAACATTGAGAATTCCCTCGTTATTTAAGAAGTGTTATGTTATTTCAAAATATGTATCACGTCAAAATGTCCGTATAATATTAAACACTTTACATTTTAAGTTTTATCAAATGAAAAAAAAAACTTAAAAAAAAATCAGCTCAATATCAACGATTCAAGCGAAATTCTGCAGCTTTGAGATTAAAGTAGGATAAATGGTTAGTAAAATTGGTATAAGCTTCCTCTTATAAATAGCCTCAAGTTTTTTAAAAGGGTCAAAACAGAAAATTCTAAAATTTTTAAGGATAGTCTTGGTGATTATAAATTTAAAAAGATTTGCCTTTCCTATAATAAATACCACAGGAGGAGAGTTTCTCCTTTCAAGTAGACGACTCCTTAAGGTGGACATTTAAAGGAAGCATGTTAAGAGCAGTGTTTTTACGGTTTTTATAGCAGACTTTTTTTTTGCCCAAAAGAAATAGCTTTATTAAAAACATAGAGTTCAATTTTCTTCACATGGTGACATCAATAATTGTTAAATATCTGTCATGAGCTTAGCGGCACTAGATAAGAAACTTTCTAAATGAAGAGAAAAAGTTGTCATAAAATTCCAGGACACACTTGACAGATATTCAACAACTGTTGATGTCAACATGTGAAGAAAATAAATTCTATACCTCTACTGGATAAATATTTGATTTATTTTGTCCAAAAATATAGGTTCATTAAAAACTGAAAAATTACCGTTCCTTAACTCGTGTTTCTTACATTCCTACCTTAACTTATCTAATCTAAGAACATCCATCAAAAACATAATGGAAAAAGGATGAAATGTGACACAATAAATCGTTGCAGCCAAATATATTAAAAACTAGCAGTTTCCCGATTCAGTCATACGTGTCGCCAGCTAACCCAAATTGTATGCACATGGTTGTAGAAAAGCCTTTCCCAAACTTTCTGAGATGTGGGCCGGGTTTCCAATAATTTTTTTCTCGGTAACCATAACATTTGTATGATTATTTATATAAATTATTATAAACTATTCAGAAATCTTTGCGTATGGATTATCTGTTTTATATACAGACTATATATGTTTGTATGGAAATATAGATGTAGAATAAAAACAAGTTTTTGAATGGCTTAGTATATTTATTAAGTAAATACTAGAAGCAAATGAGCTTCCTAATGATTAGTATTATCCTGATTTTGTAGTAAAAAAAAAAAGGTTTGAAGGAAAAAGTTATACATCGCAACAAAATGCATGTGAAATCTCAGAGTATTTCCGCTAAAGCAAGATATTCGCGACGGCAACTCAGCCAAAAGCTAGTCAAAAACTTTATCAGAGTTGTCAAAGTTTTGTCACACCACAGTTCAATAAATAATACAATCAATGTCGGTTTCTGTGTTCACCTTCAAGGATTACCTGATTCATACTTTATCACAGACAATTGGAGTAAAATATTAATTTAACCTCGATTCCATTCTTTAAACGTGTTCTTTAATAGAAGGGGAAATTTGAAATATTCATAAAAATTAATCTTACACATGTTTATTAAATTTTCTGCAGACCGGCACTTCCTTTTTTGGGGCTCGGTACTGGGTCGCGACCCACCATTTGTAAAATACTGTTGAAGACTATTCGACCACCAGCATGGCGTGTGGACTACCCCAGCCAGCCGTCTGATGAAAGAGGAAGAAAAGAAGCTCTTATTTACAAGTCAGACACACCTCATTGATATTTTCCAAATTACAATAGACGATGAAGGTTTTTAAACAAATTACTGACGCCTTAATTATGGGCTGTATTTAAGGTGACTCGCATCTGTTTTATCTGTGGACAGGATACCACAATGAATAGCGTTATTTCTTTGTTTATAAAGACAGCTATCATAATTAATAATTAAATAAAGGGGTTAGGCCATTACACAGTAAGTCAAGATATGTGCACGTTTAAAAACACTTTATCTGTATCTTTAATTTATTTTTACAATAGCAATAATATATAATAATTAGGAAAAATATGCTACTGTCAAAAAGAGGGCATTTAGTTTTTTATCACTTTTCAAAAAAAATGTATTTTATATTTTTTGTGCACCGTGCCCTTTTACCTGTCCGGAATGTACATATTTTAACTACGCTAACGGGCTAAGGATGCGAAAGGTAGGTATTATTTTATAGGAAAGGTACCCACATTATTGTGGGGGACAAGTGATAAACCATGAGACGAGAACTCTCCCAACAAACGACTCTTTAGATGTATTTTGAGTTTCGACTCCCTATAGTTCTTACAAAAAAATAAAGACCTAGAAGTAACATTAATTCGCGCGAACGATGACAACTGACTGTTTGCAGGGGAAACCCCCCTCTCCGACCTGCTCCAAGGGCTCTGTAATGCCCCTCGCGGGACCCATTCTCTCCCCCTCTCCGGCCACAGTGTGAGTCAAGCTCCTGGCAACGCTAATTCATCATCAGGAGGGGGTGGCAGGAGGGTGTTCCAAGACGAACGCGTCATGGACGCCGCTTGTTTCGCGTCCCTCATAAATTAAGCGATGCCTGCTTTATGGTTCAATTACCCAGGTCCGGGGGTGTATGGCATTGCAGGACAGGGGGATAAGGGTGGGTGGGGAGGGTTGTTATAGCAGCCACGCACGCACCCTCCTGTGTCTTGCAGATACTACCACCACGCATGGACAAGGAGGAGAGGATGTCAAGGACTAAAGAATCTTTCCAAGGTTGCATCATCTCTGAGGATATTTCACGGGGCACTCACGCTAGGGTCCAACTCTACAGATTTTTTTTTTGTGGTAGTGTGATAAGGGCGTTGAATATACAGTCCAATTTTTATAAGGACTGGCTTTTATAAAATACAAACACATTTGTTTGCAGTCAACATAAATAGCGTTTTACTATATTGGAACTAGAAACTTCCTGAAAGGAGACCGAACCACACGTATATTTGAAGAGCCTTACTTGTGTCCTCCGCAGACTAAACGCTGTCGGCGAGGCGGAAAGGGGCAGCAGTCGGTCGGTTACAAACAAGCGAGGCGAGCAAAGGGCGCAAAGGGGTGACAGCTGTGTTGACGAGTGTCGTGTGTAGTGACAGTTTCAGGAGATGTTGTGACAGTGGCGCAAGTGACGAGGGGGAGGGGGGGGGGGAGAGGCGTGTCCTACTGACAGACAAGAGGGATACAGTGGAACGAAACAGCGACAACACTTTACTCGGCTTGATTACCGTGGCGGTGTTACTATATAGCCTCCAGCCTATCGGTCTAGTGACCAGCATTCCTGGCTACTAATCTAGAGGTCCTGGGTCCGATTCCTGCGTTACCACAGGTATTTTTCCTGAAGGAGAATTGTTCCTATGGTCAGTATGGTCTGGTTAGTTAGGCTTAAGTTAAGTTCAAGGCTTCTACTGGCTCATCATCATCATCATCATCATCATCATCCCGGGATAAAATTACCACACCTCAGAAGAAGGTTATATATCCGCCACTGCCAGTAGAATACCAGATGTGTTTAGCCGACAATTACAGGTAGTTTACGCTAATATATAGCTTAACGCCCGTCACTTTAGGTCATTCCATCAAGGGAATTCTATCGTATAGTTGATGTCGACATCTTGGTGAATTCAAAGCTATTTCTCGAAGCAATTTGCATCTTCCCTTGACTCATCAAAGCACTCTATAAGCACTATCAAACTTAAGACGTCAATTTACGAAATAAAAAGCTAGGTAATAAAATGAGTAGTTAACCTTGTGAGGCCTCTTGTATATGTTTTGATAGCTTAC
>CABFOW010000863.1:0-20757 GCA_902141385.1 Timema californicum | reverse complement strand
TTTTTTTTTCTCCGGCGAGTATGCACGCTCACTCTACTATTTAAGCCTGGACAGCATCACTTAATTATTTGATTGACAAATGCTTCTACGGACTTTAAAAAAATCTACATTCTGGCAGGAATATTTCTACTAACCACCCTCGTTAATAAATCAAATAGCTTTGAGTTGTAGACGATTTGAAACAAAAAGTTTGCAATTAAAACATTGTATCTAATACATAATTTTGTGACAATGTAACACTAAGATTTTTTTTCAATGTTGTATTTTTTTAAACGAAGAAAAAACGTAGATACATTAAAATGGGATAATCCAATCTCAACTTATCACTACGTCACAGGAAGGCGACGTACATAAAGTTTTGAAATACTGCAGAGTGAGGATAGCTGGCACCCTTAAACTGTGTCTGGCAACCTCCGTTGCGCCATAGTCTCCTAGAGCTCTCTCTCCATGTCAGTCAACTGAAGGGAGGGTGCCATGAGCCACTGACAGCCCCAGGGAAGCAGATAAGTAAAAGACGCGGACGTCGCAAGGATTAGAGTCGCTCAATTTCCCTCCTCCCCTCCTTCTGAGTCGAGCTTGTGATGGGCCGACGGACGGAGTCTGCCCTCGCCTTTAAGAGGAACACTGTTTCATATAGCTGGGCCTAAGGATAGATTCAGGGTCAGCGTTTGTACCACGGCCTCGATAGTGCTTTTGAAAGGGTCTGAACACTGGCCTCTAGGGTCAGAGTTAATAGCCCAGCCTTGTCAGTGTTCTTGATCGGGTCTGAACCCCGACCCTAGTTTGTACCACGGCCTTGTCGGTGCTCTTGATATGGTCTGAACCCCGGCCTCTAGGGTCAGAGTTAATAGCCCGGCCTTGTCGGTGTTCTTGATCGGGTCTGAACCCCGACCCTAGTTTGTACTACGGCCTCTTCAACTCTGTCGGGTTTGACGTTCGGCCTCTAAGAAAAGAGTATGTGCGACAAAAAGTAATTATTTGTGCACAGCGTCTTATCACCCATCCTGATATCCCATACTCACGGGGGTAGGGATTAGGAGGATAGAGTTTAGATAAAATGCTCTTACAGTTACGTGAGCGGAGGGTTGGAAACCATATAGGTAAAAAAAAATCGGTACACTCAGCCAGGATTTGAATCCAGATTATCCCCTTCACCGAAAAAACAACTAAGCCACATCTGATACAGCCTGTGCAACTTCCCACCAGAACGGTGGTAATGAGAGTAGATAATTAATAATAATCAATTAATTTATACCGGGATGATAGAGTTAATAGTTGAAGGCAGTATTTTTTGCAAAACACCCTTTTTTTCGGCAAAATCAATCAAATATTTTCTCAATAGAAACAAAGCTAAATTTTCTTCACGTGGTGTGATATCAAAAGTTGTTGAATAACGGTCAAGGGTGTCCTAAAATTTAATGACCAACGTTTTTTCTTAATTTAAAAAGTTTCTCATCTAATGCCACTATGCACATGACAGATATTCAACATATGTCGAAATCACCATGTGTAGAGAATTAAATTCTGTTTTTACTGAAACAATATTCGATTTATTTTGCAAAAAAAAAGTTATGAAAACTGAAAAAACTCACCGTAAGAATGTGAGAGATTTATTGATATTTGTAATGAAGAGTTATTATGTCAAACTACCCACGTAACATCAGTCTCAGCACCCAAGTGATATATTTTCTTCACAGAGATACTTACCTGAAACAAAAAAAAACAAAAAAACATTCATAATTTGATAAATATAACAAATAATTTCCCATGAAATAAAGCCAACATTATTGAGAACAGACACAAAGGGGAGTTAGGAAGGGTGGAAACGGAACTTAAAAATATTTAAATTGTGTGGTTATATAAACATGAAAGGAGTATTATAATTTAATAACAACATTATTAGAAAAGTGTGTACTGTATTCAGGAAGCCATTCAAGTAAAATGTAAATAAATTATCAAATTAATTAGACAGGTTGTTAAATGATTCAATATCAAATGTCATGCACCACAATACAGATTTTAAAAGAAATTGAAGGTGATACAATTTGTAAGAATGAAAAAAATATGATTAAAATTGTTAATGTTAAACATGAGCATACAAAAAGCAAAAATAATTACATTCAAGTTGGTATAATATAACACTGTTCATGTATGACGTTGATAATAAATGTGATTAATACAGTGATGTAGTGAAATAAGTATTATAAATATTTAAATCTTATGTCTTAAGCTGTAAATCCTTGCTCTGAAAGTGGTAGAGCCGACATGTTTTGATGTTTGGAGAGGAGGGAGGGGGAGGTGAAGGGTGCTTTATTGTATACATAGAGGGAAACACTTTCTAAAACGACACGTCCCGCCACTGAAACACGACCTTGATGAAGTCAAGACTGTGCCATGTGCTGATATAGTCCTGTGCCTGAGATAGTTCGATCTTAAACCTACCAGCAACAAGAGTAATATACACCAGGCTCCCGACTAGCAGAGGTTAATGTGACCAAGACGACCTCGGATATTACGGGAAGATATTTAGATATTTTACATAGAAAATCAGTGATTACTCAACCTATTGACTTTGCCTCTAAAAAATACTTGCATCTATTCACAACTAAATAAAAACTTTTAATAAATGTAAATTAACAAATAATTATAGCTATGGTAAGGTACAGTACCAGTATGTGGTGCGCAAAATAAAGTAGAGCTCATACGAAACAATTAAACATTCTAATATTTAATTCACAACACTATGCGTATAGAACTGTGCGCTTCCCAGTGCCAGCGACGTGGTGTTTATCTGTTGTGCGCATGCGCACATAGGAGGGGGTGGGGAGGAAGGCGGGACTGCCAGGTAGGGAGAGCACTTTTGCTCTCGTAGTGCCGGCTCTGGTGTGATGGTGGAAGGAAGTTTTCTTTTGCTTAGCGTGTGCTGTGCTTAAAAACCGTCTACCATATTCTTGAATGTGATAAAGTGTAGAAGAGTGTAGAATTAATTATTATTCTGCTTCCAGTTATTCTATTTGATTCATTTTTTTTCGGTTATTTTATTTAACAGAAACACTAAATGCGCTCGCAGTACTTTCAATGGAGAAAAATTTCCTCAATTGTCATCCAGAGATCAAGGAGAAAATTATTGAACTTTTTGCGCAAATTAAAACAAGAAGAATGGATTTCATTATTAAATAAATAGATCAAGCTTAAACTGTAACAATTTAAGATAAAGTATGTAAAAAAGGTTTATTTTTTCATAATTTTATCAAGTTCCTGAATAAATTTTCTTTTTATATTTCCCCCCCCCCCTTTACACCATTTTAAAACAAAGGCTAACATTTTTTCTGGAGCAGCACCCCCACTAATTTTAGTTACGAGCCACCACTGGACGACTGTAACAGTTTAGTGCGGATCATTTCCTAAACAATTCTCACGATACATAAATTGTGTTACAACCTCTAATAATATAGAACCTCGGTTAATCGGGTCTCTGTATTAAGTTCCCATTATTTCATCTTACTACTAGCCAAGGCAGGTATGTCTGTTATGACTTTCAAAAGAGGAACTTAATTACATTCCCAAACAAACGCCAACACAGAAAGAAAACTAGAAACGACTTGTAAAATAAAAAATACAACGGGCCGCTTGTTCTCTTTCAGTGTTTTCGAGACTCGTAATAAGCTCGAGATCCGGTAGCTTCACCTCGAGATAAAAACATAACCACCTAATTACTCCTCTGATTCCCGTGTCGTCGTCACCAGCGGCAGAAGAGTGGGGGGATGAAAGAAGTTTGCCCATGGTGGAAATGAAGGCTGAAGAGTGTGGAACGGACATGTCACATGGTCGCTGCTCAAAGTGACGTCATCAACCTCGGTTGTTCTTTTTCACAGGAACTGTGTTGCTCCCACACCCATATTTAAACCTGGCACCAATGTGTATGAGCAATAGAAAAATAACAAATAAGAGTCGATCCTAACTACATGTGATACAGACCCAACTGTCTCGTTCAATGTCCGAAATAGACACACATAGACCGGACAAGTTTTGTTTTCAATTTGATAAATATGTAAATTAGTTCAATTTAGAAATATATACCAAGGTGGTCTAGGAGTAAGGTGTCGAACTTTTGTGATGGGGGTCCAGGGTTCTATCCTCGGTCCGGGCGCAGATTTATCTAATTACCAAACCCTTCCTTCACCTCTGACAAGACATCTTGTGAATGTGGGGAATGCCAGGCCTTCACCGTGGTTCGGATTCCACGTTAAACTGTGGGTCCTCCATTTCATCTCACAATCACCCTAACATTACACATTAGCGTAAGTGCGTATAACCCGAACGGGTAGCAAGACGCGGTGCTAATAATAATAATAATATACGAACTAAATAAAAATGTTTTAATCACGTTATCTGCTAAAAGAATTAAATGTAAAATCTGACAGCAGTCAGTGTACATAATCATAGCCAAAGACTAGTATTTCTCACTCAATCTTACTTTGTTCCTTTACTTTTGGCTCTAAATGCGCTTAGGTTAGTTTACTAATTTCATATACAGTATTCTATAGCTTTAATTATATATTTACATTGCTACATTTCGTAGACTTCAAGAGCTTTGAAATGTGGTGGCGGATAAGACTTGAGAAGATCAGGTGTACATACAGGTTGACAAACGAAGAAGTTCTAAGAAGTATGTATGACACAAGAACCGTTTTGGATGTGATTTTTCTGTACGTACAAAGCAAACTGAATCAGACACATCTTTAAGCCGGTTGTAGGTCTACAGATAAAATCGGTGTCGGTCCGGTAGAACAGAGATCACATGCAATCTTATGGCCAGGCAGTGCACTATGCCGGCACGACACTATTATCGTGCGGACGACTACCGATAGATAATATGCCGTAGTGATGCTGGAGGCCCTCTTGGTACATACGCCGATATAAGTGCGCAGAGGAGGTGCGAGCTCGTCTCTAGCTGTGATCTAGCTGTGACCATTGCTTCGGATCCGTCTTTCGAGAGTTTAGGTTATTGCGCTTTCGTTCTTCTATGTGTATATGGTTTTAGTTGTATAGGATAGTTGTTGGATAATTTGTCTAGCAAGTTCCAAATAATACAAAATTACTTTGATTGAATTGGTGGGGAATAGAGCGTGTTTGTGTGTTAAACATTATAGCATGGTCTCAAAATTATTTTCCTTTCCACTTCTGACGGTAGTCTTCTCCAAATATGAAACAGACACAGCAAAATACACTTCCTATTCCGCACGAGAGCCTTGTTGATTGTTCGCCGTTCCTCATGAAAATTCACACCTCTCAAGCGCCGACAGTGATCTTGTCCGTGTCTATACAACAACCGACGCTGTTATCGGTACCGACCACGATATCAGAGCACCGACACCGATTATATCGATACGTGTACACCTACCTATAGGTGATAATGTCTTCTGCATTACGTCATAGAGGGCAATTTTGAGGGAAATAGGAGCTTTGGGAAGGAGGATTCAATTATTGGATGACTTGAAGGAAATAAGAAAATTCTGGGAGCTGAAGGAGAAGGAAGAGGACGGGTCTCATTGTCAGTATTAAGTTCACTGACTAGAGAAATAGACCTCTCGTGTGAAAAAACACCTAATAACAAAAATTTATTAACACAGTAGAATACTATGAATACAAAAATATGACTAGTAGGTGTAGGTATCATTTAAATGACAGCTACCTTTTCTGACTTTCATAATTGATTTTAGAATGATTGTACCAAAAAATGCCAATACAAGAGGGTCACTTTATATCTCTATTACGTGAGGTGAGTGTGCGTGTTTTGCGTGGGAAAGGGAGAGAGTCAGCGAAAGAAAAAAAGAGGGATAGTAAAGCAAATAAAGAGAAAAAAAAATACATGTACGGCTTTTGATTAATCCTGAATACGTACACTTCGCCACTTAGATACAACTTCAATAATGTTTAATCTACCGTTCTCTTCTTAATAGTGTGTCTATAGTTAATCTGTTTCCATGCAAGTCCAATCACCCTATTTTACTTTTATTTATCAGTTTTAAAACAAATATTGAGTTTCTTAAACTGCTTCTGTTTGTTCAGGTACCTTGAAAGGTATAGGACATCCACAGTAGGATAGGTGTTATCTGAAAGCTAGGAAAAGTTATCAACTTATCACGTATCCATTCGCCAAACAAAACTATATACATTACCATATTATGTTGATTTGTTGTTACTTTTTGGTTGTCGAAATATTCACACAAACAATGTGTTTTAAATAAGTAACAGTTTTTGCATTATTTAAACACGAACTTATGAAAACGACCTTTTGTATATTTCTTCTTTTTTTGTGAAAGTAGCGTCTACGGTTCACTTAAAAAAATGCTTTTCAAAACGAGAGCTTCTAAAATATAGCGTGCTCTTCTGAAATTAAGATGGTAAACAAGCCAAAACAAGGGTGGTTGATGACGTCATACGAACCGTCATGCCAAATATGTTCTTACACTGTTTACAAAATTAAAAGTTTTTATTTGAAACTAATTTTTGAATGGCTCTATAAGTTATAAAACAAACTTTTATTATTTTGGTGGTCAGTTATAACAAGATACAGGTGTGAATATAATACTATTTAATTATTCCATGTACTATGATATCTCTTGTTGCCACAGCTACAAAACAAAAAAACAGAATAGTTTTATTAATATATTTTGTCCTTTCAATAAGTTACTAAAACGCCAATTATATGGTAATCCTTAGGGAGTATTATTATACTCGTTTGATAACACGATTTATTGATCATATATTATCAGGAAGCTAATTGTAATTATTTCCAAATAGGTTAACCTTAGTCACTTTCAGTCAATGTTTGCAATAAAGAACCTTCTTATAGCTGTCAGATACCAACCATAGATGTCCTATAGCAGTGTTTCCTTGATGGATTACACTATGGCCCTATATTATAGACGACATAGCTTAAACGTAGAAGGTAAGCGTCACACCTTTCAGGGTAAACGGAGTGCATAGTCCAATTTTCATAGGAAGGGCCTTTTAGAAAATACAAACTTTTTTTTTAATGTAAACATTGATAACATACCGTTTTATTAGTTTTATTTTATAGGTATTGATAATATCCATCAAAAGGGCAGCCGTAGATCACATGACTTAACGAATGAAGACGTGAAAATAGATCTAGTAGCTTTTGTAGCTGTCAGATTAGGTTATTCTTATGGAAATCGTACCATTGTATTATTCTTGTAAAAGCTGTGTAGTAAAATACACAGAGGTGAATAAAATAACTCTAAGCTATAGAAAATAATTTATGTATTGGGTAGAAGACAATTTTTTTGCTCCTATAATGCAGCCAGTGATACATCATTATGTGTCTTGAAGCTATAGCCTGATTTTGGTTGGAAGAACATCTTAGAAAATTCAAATATGTCTTTGCAGCCAACAATGATAGTATTTTGCTGTACTATTATTTTATAAATATTGATAGCTATCAAGTGACAGCTTCAGATAACATGGCATGATGTATGGATATATTAAACTAGTTTTAATAACGTTAGTAACCCCCAGATACTGTTCTTCCTACCGAAATCAGATCGTGACTGGCTAAGAGGCAGAGACAGCAGACACCTGTTACTTATTATTAATATTATTATTATTATTTATCACCGCGTCCTACTACCCGTTCGGGTTTATACGCTTTAAGTACTAATTACGCTAATGGATTAGGAATTGGGAAGGTTGAATTAGAGGAAGCGAACCCGCATTTGCGTGAGGGGAGAGTGGAAAATCGTTTAGGAAAAATCACCTCCTGTTCACCCAACCGAGATTCGAACCTTGATATCTCCGTCCTCAGCAGTAGAGCTTACTCAACACGACTAGTGCGTTAGCAAACTACGCCACCGAGGCGGGTTGTTACATATTGATACCTCTTCCGCATATTCTTGACTGGTGAACTGTGAATTCGACTTTAGGCGTCCTTAAGTCACAAAGTCAAACATCATTCTTAAATGGTCGAAGATGTTCCATGATATATATTTGTTGATTCTCCTTTTAAATAATAGTATTTACAGGTGCTTAAAACCCGCCGGGTTGTACTCCCCGCGTTCGCTTGTCTCCGAATAATGTGTGTCGACTGCGTTCGCATTAGCCGTGCGGCCAACATATAGAATGGAGTTTTATGGCACAACGCGCACTTGCTCACGTGAGAGCGGTGCACACGTGGCCAGTTGTTTAAGCTACAAAGAACGTAATAATGGGTGAGCGCGCATCGATAGTCAACTACACAGCGGCCAGTACAATCCGTTCAGTCACTCGTGTGTTTAGGAGGTACCGCGTAGCAGCTACTTGCTCCGCGTTCGTTGCGAGACTGACTGTACACACTTCAGATGGCAGCGAATGTCTTCTCTTGGGTTGGTAGCGTGTTTTTTTTGGCCTCTAGTGCGCGGGCGACCTAATTCAACTCACCAATAAATCTCGTTAGCACAATTTAAGAATCACACATACGCAACGTTCTAAACAATAGAGGTGTGTGAGGATCAATTTGTAAATGCGAAGAAAAATTGAAGCAAAGTCAGTCAATTTTATTGCTGTCGTCACATAACACTACTTTTAGTTTTTAAATCATCTAATAAGTACCTACATCTAGTTAATGAGAAAGGCTAGAAGAAAAAATCAAAGCTCACTATATTATTTCATGCTGACATATCTGAATGTATCCATGTTACGTTATAGATGTTATTTAATAACTTGTCTGTAATAAAATACAGCTTATAAACTGTTTTAAAAATTATTCTGCTTTGAAATATGTCATATTCAGTGAGATAGCTAATCTGGTATTAATATATAGAATTTTTTTCTTTTTCTGAAAAGTTTCAAAAATGCGAAGTAATCGTGGGTGTCAAAGAGAATATTATTTGACTTTCAACATGTATATTTTTAAACATCGCAAACCCCTACTAAACAACGCACAAGACGATTTAAAAAAATACCTGTATATTTGCACATCTGATAATCCGCAACTAATTCAAATCTCCGCGCACCTCTCTTCAACCAGCCCTTGCGGTGCAACTAAACCAGTGTCGCAACTCCCCCAACAGGTTGCGCTGAGCGCGCTGCGACAGAAAGTAGGGCAGTGGCCTGGTTTACCCCAGTCTCCCCTAGCCGTAATGTTCAGCGACTGATTGCTACAAGATGAATGGAAATAGGGGAGGGGAAGAGAGTTAACTCTATAATAGTGAAAGGGGGGTCGTAGCATCATCCCTTGATCGAGGGGTGAGGGAGGATGGTAATGAGTCAACTGATCACAACATTGTTCGTTATCAACCCTTCAATGTGTTAGTATAGGGTGGGTCAGCGTAAAGCCATTTTTTTTCCTGTTACGATTATTTAGTTTAAAGGGCTTTCCATCTGTAAAATGAATGAGCTATTGTTAAATTTTAGGTTTATAAAAATGATTCGAAGAGAATGTCACTGTAAGGTCAACGTAATGATATCCTACCAATGTTATAAAAATGAGTTGGTGTCTGTCCGTTACTCTTTCACGCTAAATTAACAAAATCAATAGTGCTTAAATTTTGCATTTACATAACTCGGGCGTCCGTCTAACATGCAGGCTAATTGAAATTTGAATCAAAATGGCAGTTACAAAACTTTTACTAATAGAATTTTCACTGGACCAAAATTGAAAGTTCTTTCAAAAGACTAGATTGCCTAAGACGGGGAGAAAGGGGTTCGATTCCAGACGGTTCTACTGAGGGTGGTTTTCTCTAAATGGTTTTCTACTCTTCCACCATACAAATTAGGGTACACTTCTTTAAATTCAACTATCCTAATCACTAATACATTAGTGTTACTAGAACGGGTACACGTCATTATGGCCTAAAGTGTAGGCCAAATTACTTTATGTTAAATTAATTTTCAGGCAATTTATTTAAAGTGTCTTTATGATGTATTCGGAAACAATCGTTATGATTTGTTGTGATGTTACTAGATAACGAGGTGTGTAATGTTTAGTTAAATAGTATATACTAAACGTTTCAAAATAAATTTCTCTTCTCTCAATTTACTACTGCCCAACGTATAGCAGCACGTCCATTAACATGTAGTACAACTTTTGTGTGTTGAACTTTTTGCAATACCATACTATTGTTCTGGTTTTTGTACCGTTTTGTACCTGTACCCCTTTTGAGTAATTAACATAAAACGTGGCCACTCCATGTTGGTAATTTGTATCATTTTGAATTATAAACTTTTTTTCAGTGCTAAAGTATATTTTTTATCTACCTTTCTCACGTTTAGGTTTGGTTGATTAACTTTTTTCTATCGAATCATCTAAATCAGGTTTTCTCAAACTTAATGCACTTGAGACTTACTTGAACATTAAAAGTAATTGTTAAGCCTCACTTACACTCCAAGGGGAAAATATTACCCGTGAATCTAGGTATGATATTAGATTGACGAAACAAATAGTAAGTGATATCATGGCGGGTAAAATAATATGTTTCAGTATGTATTATAAGATCAAAAACGATAAAAAATTGTCTTGAAATATGTTTAAAAAATAGACATTCTAATTATCTAAATATTGGTTTTGGCGTTTATTTGTTCATATAATGAGTTTTGATCTTCATTTCAAATAATAACACAATACAAATACAGTAAGTTCAGTTATGTTTCCATGCTACCACGTAATTTTGAGGGAATTATATTTCAAAGTAATCTTTTGTGTACTCTATCTATCTTTTCACATTCTTACAAATACAGTAAGTTCAATTATGTTTTCATGTCGCTACTTAATTTTGAGGGGATGATATTTCATAGTAATGTTTCGTGTGTTCCATTTATTTTTCACATTCTAACAAATACAATAAGTTCGGGTGTTTCCATGTGGCTACTAAATTTTGAAGGAGGATCTTTCAAAGTAATGTTTTGTGTAACACATCTATCTTTTAACATTCTCTTTCTCTCTCACATACACTCTCTCAAACATCTTCTTTCATTTTGTCTCAGACTTTTTCCCTCTCTCACACTCTCTCTCCACTCACACACACTATTAAACAATCTTTCACACATTATATTTATCACACTCGATCTTAAACTCTGTTTAAGGTGCAGAAGAAGGGAGCGCGAGTATTTTTACAGAAATTAAATTTGTTGGTCAAAATAAATAAAACAACAACGAGTTTAGTTTTCTCCACATGCTAATATTAAGAGATATTGAATATTTGTCAAGGGTGTCCTAGAATTTTGACAAAACTTTTTCTCTTTATTTAAAAAGTTTTGGTGAAATTCCAGGACACGCTTTAAAGATATTCAAGATCTGTTGATATTAGCATGTGCAGAAAACTAAACTCTATGTTGCTACTGGAGAAATATTTGAATTAGTTTGGCCAAAAATTCCAATTCTATAAAAACTGTAAAATACTTTCGCTCCTTTCGGCCGCACTTTAAACTCACTCGCTTCTTCTCAAACTCTTTCTCTCTATCTCAAACTCTTCCTCTATTTTAAACTTTCTCTCACACGCTCTTACATTTTCCCTCTTTCTCAAACATCCTTTATTTCCCAAACACCTTCTCGGTCTCAAACTCTCTTTATCTGTCTCAATTTTTTTTCTCAAACTCACTCTCTCTCAAAATCACTCTTTCCCTTAAACGCTTTCTTTCTAATTCTTTCTCTAGAACTTTATCTCATTCTAACTATCTCTCAATGTCTCAAACTTTTTCTATTAAACTCTCGGTCTCAATATTTCTCTCTCTTTCACTCAAACTTGCTCTAAAATTTTCTCTCTTTCACACAATACCTCTCACGGTATTTTCCTCAAAATTTCACTCTCTCTTTCTCTCTCTCACTCACACACACACACATATATTCACTTATAAAAATAATAATAATAGTTAAGGATCTAGTCAAACCCATCATTTAAGTTTTTATATATGGCCATTATGATATTGATGTTTACTGGTAACATTTATTTCACACGTCGCTATTATATACATTTAATAATACAATAATAAGGCCTAGTTTGAAACATATGTTCATGTAGATTTAAGATTGCTTTAGTCCAGTAACTTTAGGCAAAAATCGGGCGTCACTTCAAAAAAATGCCAAGTGAGTGAGCTGAATATTGGTTTCCACTTTTACTTTGCCTTTTTAAATGAGTTATAAAAAGTTCCCATCATTCGATTGTACAATTTTACCGCACGTAAAAGTAGCTGAAAATGGAGTTCTTTATTGTTTTTCGCTAATATCTTCGTTTATATTAATTTTATAACCATGAGATATGCTAACAAAGAAATAAGATCGGAAATTTATATACATGAAAGGTGGGTTAGTGTTTTTTTGAGCTACTGATATATTGTTTTTGTTTGTAGAATTAAGATTATAGGTTTGTTGGGGTACAGCTGTATGTAGAAGATATGTTAATGTTTTTATAAATATTGTAACTATCTCGCATCTGTTGTGCTATCTATATTCAGATGAAAACAACTAACAGTACTTTTTACTTTCCAAAAATACCTGAAGGTTTTCAATTTACATTTTATGCCAAATGACTTTAGGTTAAATTACTTTTGTGAAAGTAATTTTTAAACCAAACGACTTTAGGCCAACTGCCACGTCACCTCCCTGGCCACAAATCTGAAACCGTTTGATGGATTTTGTTCAAACTTGATATCTAGATGTTATAAGGAAATACCTTGGGACTTTTTATTTATTTTAACCTTAGCTCTAAGTTTAAGGGTAGTTTACTGATAAGGATTTTTTTTAATTCCAAATTTTTCGAAAACGACTAACGATTGTGTTTAAAATGAATACCCAGGGAGTGTTTGACCTATCAAAAAAATTATTCTTGGTTTTGGGGGAGATGTATTTAATAATAATATTTAGCACCGCGTCTTACTACCCGTTCGGGTTATACGTTTTAATTACTAATTACTATAATGGATTAGGAATTGGGAAGGTTGAATTAGAGGAAGTGAACCCGCATTTGCGTGGAGGGAGAATGGAAAACCATTTAGGGAAAAAAAACAGTTCACCCGACCGAGATTCGAACCTCGATCTCCCCGTCCTCAGCAGTCGAGCTCAATACGACAAGCGCGTTAGCCAACTACGCCACCGAGGCAGGTGAAAATTTATTTAAGGGTAATTAAATGATGACCTTTTTTTAAAAAAAAGTTTAGATATTAAAAAAAAGGCTTTTGTGATTTGGTCCAAAATGGGTATCTCTAAAGTGTAGTATATTATAAATAATTATGTTTATTTTTATAAAAGTAAATTAATTTTATGGGTGTTTACCGATAGCGGATTTTTGTAAAAAAAATAATTAAATGATATCAGGGGACTATTTAACACTATCAATAATAATGTATATTTATTTTTTTATTGTAAATTATTTTAAGGTTAATTTACTTAAGACAAATTATAGACAATTTGAACAGTTTTGAAATTTTCTTTAAAGAGTGAGTTCAAAATATGTTTTTGGAAAGAGTTTTTCATGATGAATAAGAAAGTTTTAATTTTACAAACTAAATATATTTTTAGAGTAGTTAACAAATCACTTATTTTTGAAAATTTAAATAAAAACATTTGAATAATTTGGTTTAAAATGTACTTATGTAAATTATTTATTGTGATTAACAAGATGATTTGTTGAACTTGAAAAAAATATGCAAGTAAAAATATAAACATCCTCAGTACACCCGAACGGGATTCAAAAACTGATCTCATAATTGGCAATCCCAGTCTATAGCGAGAGTGACTCCTTAGAAACCATTTGATCACCGAAGAGGGTCTCCATCTGGTGTAGTGAGTGTATGTTTCCCCTAAATGATTTCCCACTCTCCCTCTGAAAATGTAGGTATATTTCCTCTAAATTCGTCCTTCCGTATCCCAAAATCATTTCCGAAGAACAATTACAGTAGCCCCATGGCTTCTTTGGTGCTGGCTGACAGCTAACAGCTGAATTCTGACAGTTAACATTTAGGTTTATACCTAAATGTTGACTGTCAGAAGTGACAGGCTCTGCTAAACATATGTTTTTCAGGTAATATGGTTCGACGTAGGCCTACATAATTTGGTCTGGTAACTTTTCAAAGCTGTCAGCTGTCAGTCAGCACCAAAGAAGCCATGGGGCTACTGTAGCCTGAACGGGTAATAATAATACTCAAGCTAAAAAAAAAAGAGGTGTGAGATATAGTCCATTCTTTCTCGCGGTAGAGGAGCTAGCTTAAGCAGGGGATAAAGGAGGGACGCAGAGCAATTTACACGTGCAAGCTCTTACCCTGCAGAATAGGGGAAGTGGGAGAAGAAGAGGGAGGAATGGTAGGGGGAGGGAGTCTTGCGATGATACACCTCACCCCCTCCTAACATACACCCCTGAATGTAAGGCGAGCAATGTTTACAAACAGCGCACATTATACGCAAAGCACCTTCTTTCAGACAAAATCCAACTTTTACGTCGATAAAGGGCCAGCGAGTCGGTTAGGGGGAGCACACGTCTTTCTTCTCTGATAAGGTTCTATATGAGACGTGTTTCAATTTGGATTAGAATTAAACATGTTTGTCAGAGTTGCCATTAGCAGTTTTTACTAGATTACTTCTCTATTATTTCCAAGTTTTTAAGGCGAAAACAATAAAAACAACAGTTAACTTACAGTTCAATTTTCATTAAAACATACATTTTTGTTATGGTCAACATTTATAATATTTTACTATAGGTAATGATTATATCAGTCTATGAAAAGTTAAAGTTGCATGACTTGACGTATCGATACGTTAAAGTATATCTAGTACCGCTTCTACCAGTTATATGTTGTCCTTCCTATGAAAATTGGACTCTTATATTAATGTTCATGTGTGTATACTCTCATGTATATAATAAGGACCGCATCTCACAACTCGCTCGGGTTGAACGCACGTGGCCGCTAACTACGCTAATGTGTTTAGAAGCTCGCCTCGGACAGCGAGAAAGTATCAATCGCTGTCAGGCCACACGGTTTGGAATACAATGTCTGTGTCACTTTCTGGAACTAGTTCTCTATTCTGATAAGGATTATACTCCCATCAACTAAAACTACCCTTCTTCATGTCAATATGAAAGAAGAGAAATAAAACTACGAGACTTAACTCACAATAAAGAGGAAATCTTGCTGCTAGTTCTCAGATATCCTACAATTTTTTATTGAGAGCCTATCGAAAAATTATTGTAATTGTTAGAGGAAGGCTAGAGCTAGAGTCCTTTTTCATCAAGCCTAGTCTCATAACTCCGCAAATATGATTTAAAAAAATCGTTAATGTCCCATTTTCACACACTTTTTCTATAAATAAAACTCAAACTACAGGGTTGTTAAGGAAAAAGAGCCCTGTTGTAATCTTTTGACTTTATTTTGGCGTCAACTATATTTTGAAATAACGCATCGTAGAATTCAATATTGCGTTAGAGCTGAACGGCTTGCGCGGCAGTTTCTCGCTTACCAAGGCGGTCTACTTAAGGGTGAGTAAGTTGCAATTTAGAGGAAGTTAACCCGCATTTGCGTGAAGAGAGAGAGCGGAAAATTATTTAGGAAAAACATCCTTAGCACACCCAACCGGGATTCAAACTCCGATCTATCAGTCATCAGGAGTTTATCTCATGAGTGACGCCTTTATACCATTCTACCACAGAAGTAGATTGTGGGGAAGAAGGGGGAGGGGGGCGAAAAACACACATTTTCTAAAAATAGCTATCGGAAATAATAGATTTCATTGTTTCTTTATGGAAATATTATCGATAACTTTTTTTTTTTACTAAACATCAGTCTCGCACTTGAGTCTTGTACAAAACGAGTATTTTGAAATTGAGATTTATATCCTTATTTTGCAGAGGAAAACAACGACCACTTTTCCCCCCTTGGTGTGGTAAAAGTGCAGTGTCGGGGCTGTTGGACGAGGAAAGAGATAATGTGTGCAATAAGAGAGCGACAAGGAATAAAGGAAAAAGAGAGAGCATTGTGATGCAAGTTATGGAAGCCATTCACACGGATTTGCTCTTAGCGCCTAGCGAGTCGAGACATCGTTTAGGTAAAGTCTGTCCCACACGCTCTGTTTTCCGCATATAAGGAGAAGTACACACATGCTTTGTGATATACATATTTAAGGAGGAATATTAAATCATAAGAACATCAACTGATACAATCGATTTTAAACTATTTTGAGGGAAAAGTTACTAGATAATCTTACCCTCCTCGGTGGCGTAGTTGGCTAACGCGCTTGTCGTGTTGAGCTCGACTGCTGAGGACGGGGAGATCGAGGTTCGAATCTCGGTCGGGTGAACTGGGGGTGGTTTTTCCTAAATGGTTTTCCACTCTCCCTCCACGCAAATGCGGGTTCACTTCCTCTAATTCAACCTTCCCAATTCCTAATCCCCCATTAGAGTAATTAGTACTTAAAGCGTATAACCCGAACGGGTAGTAAGACGCGGTGCTAAATTTTATTATTATTATTAGATAATCTTAACAAAAATTTGCAAATTAGACTGTTGCAAGTATTATAACTCGGGAGCTGATTCTTAGGCACCAAAAATGTTAAAATAGGGTGGCTATTAGGTACTAAAAATATGGTATTCAAGCACCAGAATAGGCACCTAAGGTAAAACATCACTCAATAGGCAATGTAACATAGATTTCATTAATTATTTTATTACCTACAGCCAATTCACAGTGAGCTGTTTTTTTAAGCACCGTGTCTCACTGTTCATTTGGTTTATGCGCATATGGTGTACTAATTACGCCAATTGTCAGTGATTAGTAAAATGGAATTTAAAGGGGAAATATCTGCATTTGCGTGGAGAGAGGGGGAGAGAAAACCCTTTTTAGTATAAATCCTCTTAAATACACCGGATCTAGATTCGAGCCCCGATCTCCCCATTAACGTCAGTCTAGTCTACTGTGAGAGTGACACCTTAGCTCAGTGTGGTCCAACTGGCAGCCCGCGAGATAAATACGGTCCGCGCTCACTGAAAATGTGGCTCTCACATTATCCTGGAGTAAGATTAAATAAAAAAAACTTGTAACAGAATATGTGAAATAACTAATTATTAAAATAAAAATATGTTTGAAGAAGGTCATGACTGCATTTTATTAGGCATTTATTTGATAAGTAAAAGTATGTATATATTTATTTATAAATTATAAGTTGTGAAAGTGTGTTTACGTTCATATTTCATAATACCTACGTTTTTCGGAAATTTATAACTTTTTTTGGCAGTATTTTTATTTATTTATTTATTTAGCACCACGTCTTACTACCAGTTCGGGTTATACGCTTAAGTACTAATTACATTAATGAATTAGGAATTAGGAAGGTTGAATTTAGAGGAAGTGAACCCGCATTTGCGTGGAGGAAGAGTGGAAAACCATTTAGTAAAAACCACCCCTAGTTCACCTGACCGAGATTCTAACCTCGATCTCCCCGTCCTCGGCGGTCTAGCTCAACACGACTGGCGCGTTAGCTAACTACGCCACCGAGGAGGGTTTTTTGGCAGTAAAATTTGAAAGATTCTACCGATCAAAAATACAATTTATATACAAGTATTGAACGTGTTTATTAAGTGTTATTTGTAGGCCTATTAGGTTGATGGTATTACTAAATAAATCTTCAGCCCGCGGTGCAAAGTGATACCTAATCATATTTGGCCCTTAGGAAAAACAACTTTGGAGCACACTGCCTCTAGCTCATTCGACCACCGAAGCAGGTCACATGCTTTTAATCACTAGGTAAAGTTCTAGATTTTCAGAAGTGAAATTGTTTAAATTTTCAATTAGTGTGTTTATTGTAATTTGAAAAGAAAAGTTCTACTTCACGATGTTAAGGGACAAAATTTCAAATTTACCGTTTCTAAACAAGTTTAACTGATGTTTCATCCCAAGATGTCTGCCATTACATCCATTGTCCTCCACCCAATTTATTCTAATTGGAAGCTATTTCACAAGTGTCCATTTTCAAACCTACTTCAAACGAGTA
Organism: Timema californicum; assembly: GCA_902141385.1. Taxonomy (NCBI): domain Eukaryota; kingdom Metazoa; phylum Arthropoda; class Insecta; order Phasmatodea; family Timematidae; genus Timema; species Timema californicum. Next base: position 2,783 of record CABFOW010000863.1, on the reverse strand, counting down.
TGCCGCAACTTACAATTTCTAAAAAACTGGACTATCTGTTTAAGTAAAAAATTCATACTGTAGGAAAAAGAAAGAGACCCAAGTCGAAATAGGCGCGTTAAGGTGTTTATTTATAAGATAGAAAAAAAACCAAAAGAAAAGACAATTATAGGCCCTATAAAAGTAACATATTGTACTCGTAATAACATGAAATGCCTATGTTTTGCGTTCAAGTAAAAGAAAAGGCAAAAGTGCGAAATCCGGTTCCTAATTATAACTCACTTTCGCAAGAAAAAAAAAAGAGAGAGAAAGAGGTGGCAAAATGGAATAGCCTACAACGTCCGTGTGAAGCAGAGTTATAAGTTAAGATATAAATGCTATGCCCGTGTGAAGCAGTCTTAAAGTTAAGAAAGAAATACTTCCCTCAAATCAGACCGAAAGAGCCGGATAGTTTTGGGGTTTCTGATGCCTTGTACACCCCGTTTACTCTGAAAGCTAGAAGGTTTACCTTTACATATTAAAAGTGCAGTGTTTTACAAAGTGTGGCCCGCGACTGCCTATAAAGTGGTCCACAGGATCCCAGAATGTTTAGTAATAACAATGAATTAAAGAATGATAATATATAATACAAACAATATATTGAAAATGAATTATCCATATTCTGTTTATACTTTTTTCTCGGTATACACAAGTCAAATAATAGGTCTGTACCAACCTCAAACCAACCAACCAGAACCTTTTTTTTAAATCATGAGATTTAGAATACTAAAAATAATCGATAAACTATTACCTAATAATATTCAATGTAATTTATGTATGTTTTTTCATTATCTAATTTAGTAAATCCATGTTTGTCTTGTATTTATACTACAATTAAATATTACTACCCACAATAAAATTGCCTAAAAGGTTTTTCCTGCATACTTTTTTTTCAAACCACACCTTTCCCCCATCATCTCAGGACTCCGGTGGTACTCCAATGCGTATGGCTTCCATTTGGTGGTCCCCATCACCCAAACTTTGAGAAATACTGCCACAGTGAAATATTTTGAGGTAAGTTTGTTACCTTACACAGTAGAATGAAGGTACATCCCGCTGATGTTTACGTTCAATTTAACCATTAAGGTGTGAACAATCAACCATCAAATATCAGCAAAACAGTTAGCTGTCGTGTAAACTTGGGCGTAATAATTTGGTAGTTGCGTAGCCTTCACTGAGTTCTAAGCTCAGACGAGTGCCGATAAGATACATATAAATTAGTATTAAGTTATAATAGCAAACTGAACAGTGATTTACTCGTCTTTCCAACCAAAATAAAACAAATTATCTTTGTTATTTGAAAAACTTTTTGAGAGAAGTGATTTTAATTAAATTAAGTTTATGTACACATTTATAATTTTAGAAACATGGCAGCCTTTTTAACACATGCAGTTAACTTTTAATTTACACACGCACATACAATTTTATAAAACTAATTTTATTTTTAGTCTTAACAATAGCTATTCCCAAAACAAGTATGAAAATAATGACCTCATAGAATGCACGTCATATTTTCAGTAGTAACTACCCAAGACACGGTTCAGTGGCCGAATGGTCCAAGGCGTCACTCTCGTGTTGGACTGGCCTATTGATGACTGAGAGATCGGGGTTCGAATCCCAGTCGGGTCAGCTGAGGGTGATTTTTTCCCCCAAATGGTTTCCCACTTCCCTTCCATGCAAATGCGGTTAGATTGTATCTAAAATGATTTCTTCCTCACCACTACCCCATTAGAGTAGATGTATATGTGCGTATAACCTGAATAAATAGTCAGACACGGTGATGAAAACCAACAAAAAAACTTCTAGCTCACTCAGCTGAAGACAAATAGAAGATGACCGAGAAAGACCGATTCCACCCGAAACCACGCCACTTATCAGGTGAAGCTTTCGGATCGTGTGAGCCAGTTTCAAGCGGAGCGTAACAGAGCTTGCTCCCCCAACCAGTAAGCAGGAGTCGGAGGAGTGGTGCTGGCTCCTCTAACGCAGTGCTGGAGATAGATAGACCAGCAGCTTCTGACGACAGATTTATGGGGACAGGTTGCAGACATGGCGAACACATACAGCCTCCCAACTCCTTGCTTTGAACGATCTGTCTCAGTAAAAAACACAACAACAATAAAAACACACTCTCTTGTTCTCTCTCTCTCTTTCTTTCAGTTGTTGTTGTTCTGAGTGTTGCTGTTGTTCAAGGGCAACAAAGCAATATTACCCACCCCACTTCTTGTACAAGTCCATCGAACCATCCTTGCGTTTGGCCGCAATATTAGTTAGTAAGGTACGTGACATTAGTCACGACGATTAAATGACACGTCATTAAAAAAACTGTTATAAAAGTTTGAAGGTGGAAATAAGCTCTGGTAACGGATACAGCAGTGTCTGGATATATCTTTCAATCAGATTATATAGACTTGAAAAAATGTCATCTGGACACGGGAATCAGACCAGTTATACACATACAAACATATGTACAAATTATGATAATAAGTTAGGGATGAGGAAGGTTGAGCCTATATAAAGTATTTACTTCAAAGGGAAAGTGGATAATTATCTAGGAAAAAATACCATGAGGACTCCTGACCGAGATTCGAAACCTAATATCCTCATTCGCCAGCAGTCCCAGTCTATTGCGAGAAAGGAGTGAAACTCGACTCTCCCACTGTTATTGTCCTGCCTAAGAAAGTAAACACATCAACTGGTCTACTCTCCGACACATCAACTGGTCTACCTTCCGACACATCAACTGGTCTACCCTCCAACACATCAAC
>CABFOW010000862.1:182018-197156 GCA_902141385.1 Timema californicum | reverse complement strand
TCGTGGCAGATGTTTACACCTGTTTCATCGGTGCCTGCCTCTTTCTCTCTCTCCCAAATTGCTAAACTGGTGCATGTCCAAATACATTTGCTCTGCGTGCAAGATAATCCACGCAGACAAGCGACATAATTCGATACTCGCGGGTTAGGAAAAAACATTACCATTGGGTAGATCTTAAAGAAAAATAAGTTAAAAAATAAAATGCTAAGTTTCCATGTTTTTGTTATTTTTTTGTAACAAGTCTGGCTACCCGTCCGAAATATATGCATTTAATTATGCTAATGGGTTAAGGATCAGAAAGGGTGAATTATGAGGAACGTAATCACATTTGTTTTGATTGAGAGTGGGAAGCCATATTTAAAAAAAATAGAATGCCCTCTTTACATTCAGCCAGGATTCAGGCCCAGACCTTGCCGAACCAAGAAAAACCAGTGTATATGAGCCTGATATTTCGTATGCAGAATTACAGGTACGGTTAAAAGTATAATTAATATTAGTAAAAAGATATAATCTTGAGGGTTAGTCTAATAAAGTAATTTGCTATTTTTTCCCTTTTTTGTGTATATACTTTATATGTCAACTTAGTTGAAATGGGAATGAGGTTACCAAACTAAGTTCTGAGGGTGAGAGTGACGTGCTGAAATAATAAGTCAAAGTTTACCTGAAATGCATTGATATATCATACCTATATAAATTATTATGAATAACATGATATGTGCTTAACTATTATATTGTACAAATAATGCAAGTGGAACTCGTAAATCGTAATATAATGTGGACAGCATAATAAACAGAAAATATCATTTACATGTTTTTGCTAGGTCTATATTGGTTCTCTTAAGGTTGATTCACAAATTCAAAAGCGTGGGCCAACTGCGTGCCTGTTGTGTCGTGGCTTAGTATTTATGCACAGATGACTGTGATGCAATACTGCTCAGAATCATTTCCAGGTTATAGGTTATTTTTAGTATGACTCGAAGAGGAATATGATATTTAATGCCCATGGGGCCTATTTTCTCTCCCATGAGAAAAAGAGAACATGTAGAAAATACTGGACCCTTGATGTTTTTAGAGCTAGGGCTTATATAGGAAACAATAGAGTCACATTTAATATTTCAGATGATTCTAGAGTTTCTTCAATTATAATAGAATAGTTCGGAGTCATCAACTTTGTCTTTTAAATTTTACTTTTAGACCAAATTGATTAATTTTTCTTCGCCCATATTTGCATACGAATAATGGTACGAATCATTTGCAGGCAACACCAGACCATAGAAAACAACCTTCGTGAAGGTTAACTCCTGCTGGAGGAAGCCGAGCTAGGAGATACGACACCAATACGACCGTCTTATCACTTATGAAACGAGCCAGATGACAGTCAGCGCACGTGTGTGAATAAAGCTTACGGTCTAGCACAATAATTCAAAAGGGAATTATCTGCTTGAGAATGTTTGCAGTATGACACGCGCGTCGCACATCCTTGTGTGTGAGAATCCTTATTTAGTCATCCTGAAATAGGGTAGATTATAGACTATTTTCTATGATGTTACAGAGAGAAAAATAAAAACGCTGACGATGTTTCAAGTGGCTTTCACCAGGAGAAAATACTGTGCAGCCCAAATATGGCCAAATTAGGTATTAGAGTTCATTCAGAAAGAAAGTACCACAGGGGAATGATATATCTGGATCCAGCGGCTATTCATAGCCCAACGACTCCCCCCTCGAACAGTTGCTCTCGAAACTGACACGGACACAATATCACAAGCCAGGATGACCGCGGGTCTTTCAGTATGTGTGGTAAACAATAACGTCGAAACGGGCTGTCAGCTCCCCTAGAGAATCCGATACTTCCTATGACAGTGTCAATCACGGTTGGGAGGGGAAGGTGTGAGGATGCACAGGGACCAGATCAAAAGTGACAGCTGGTCACCCGACGGAAAACGATAGTTGGTTCCATAGGCCCCTTGCCCCTCTTTTCCTACTATGTAACTGACCAGAGAAAAAACCGCAACAGCAACAAAAGCGTCAACAGCGCCACATTTCGACAGAGATGCGCACAAGGTTGTGGACTAGCTCTAACAGCTGATATATATATATAGCTTCATAATTTGTCAATTTAAAAATAAATGGTACGGAACTCCGCACGAACGTTCTCGCTCTATTGTTTAAAAATGGAGATATTTACTCAAAACTTGTAATACATGTGAAACTAAATAATAAACATTATAAAACCCAAGCATATATTGCACTATACTTATGTAAAACTGTTTTTAGTCCAGATTTAAAATTTTATAGTTTTATTTTTATTTGTATGTTTGGACCAATAAAAATTATCGATTTCGGGTCCACAAGGGTCACCACTTCATACTAAAATTTCTAATTCAAGTTAAAATTTTATTAGGTGTTTCACATCTTGAGGTCATTAAAATGCTATTCAATTCCTAATTTATAAATTTTGGCCAATAACAAATGTAAATATTGACTATTGAGTCTAAAATGAAGGCGATATATCATTGTTGTACAAACATTTCTCCTAGCGGGGTAAAGGAAAAAATAACAAACTTTTTGAGACACTTATATTTAATTACTCTATGGCATTACAGAATTATTGCGTTAAAACTTAAGTATTATCTCTTTACAACTAAAGCTCACAAAATTGTATTAATATATTTGCCAATATCTCAGAAAATATTGGTTTTATAAAATTATATTTCAAATAAAAGTTATTTATTTTTAATAGTACTATAATTTTGCAATGATAAGTTATTTAGTATCTCAAATATTTGTGGATATACAGAAATTTCCACTTCTGTAAAGTACCCTAAAATTAATTTTCATAGGAAAATGGAAATAGCCATTTTATTTATAATCTTAATTAACGCCTATATACGAATTTTAATCAAAATCATATAGCCTATTTTGAGAAAATATATTTTTTCTCTTTTTGCTTTTTATTAATCTACTCTTAATTTTAGTATTAAGCAGACACACAAACAGACCGCATTGCAAAAAAACAACTTGGTTTTACTACGAGAGGCCCGAGAAGGGACATGAATACCTACATGTTTGAAGAACAAGTTGACAAGAAAATTTGCTATTAAAAATATTAAAAAAACAAAAAGGGCATGGTTAAATTATTAATAATAATAATAACAATAATGGAAAGTTTATCAACTAAAGTTTTTAGAACGGAAGCTAATGACCAATTAAAGAGTGTGAAAATCGCATATGATATCGAAGTTGTTCACCTTGAAGGAGCCACAACTGAATTGCAGAGACCAGACTAGCTGATGCCGATATGAGATTTACACAGTTATTATTATGAGCACCGCGTCTTACTACCAGTTCGGGATATACGCACTTACGCTAATGAGTAATGGTAGGGTGATTGTGAGATTGAATGGAATACCTACAGTTTAACGTGGGATCCGAACCACGGTGGAGGCCTGGCATTCCCCACATTCACAAGATGTCTTGTCAGAGGTGAANATTAAAGAGTGTGAAAATCGCAATGATATCGAAGTTGTTCACCTTGAAGGAGCCACAACTGAATTGCAGAGACCAGACTAGCTGATGCCGATATGAGATTTACACAGTTATTATTATGAGCACCGCGTCTTACTACCAGTTCGGGATATACGCACTTACGCTAATGAGTAATGGTAGGGTGATTGTGAGATTGAATGGAATACCTACAGTTTAACGTGGGATCCGAACCACGGTGGAGGCCTGGCATTCCCCACATTCACAAGATGTCTTGTCAGAGGTGAAGGAAGGGTTTGGTAATCAGATAAATCTGTGCCGGGACCGAGGATTGAACCCTGGCCGCCAGCACAGAAGTCTGACACCTTACCCCTAGACCACCAGGTCACCGACATTTACAGAGTTATTCATGGGTTCATACGGAGGAGAGTTCAAACATTTCAGCCCTCTCAATAATCTCGACACCGAATATGAGTTATTAAGGGTGATGGGAGTCAGGGAGTATTGAGGGGGAAGTTTGGGGAAGAGGGAGAGGGGAGTCTGTGTTTATCCGAATGACGATTTTTTTTTTAATATTAGGAGTATTTAACGTTCACATTGTGAACCAATTGATTACATCAAATCACGACTTACAAACTAATTCAATTCTATAATAGACCCAATAACTAGTCCCCAAGACGTAGATTCATCACTATGAAAAAAGACGCACCAATTTCCCCTGTGATAATTTTTTCAGCCATGCTGGGAATCAATCTCGGGCCTCTTTAATTCAGAAAACAGACACGCTCCAGAGGGAGTTAAAGTTTCGTGCGATGGGCGAGTTGACTTGTTAAACACGAATTGGACAACGTCGCGAACACAGAAAGACCAAACTTCAAAGGAATTAATATAAAATGTACCCTCATTTTCGTGGAAGGAACGTGAGAAACCCTTTAGTCCACCCAACCGAGACTCAAACGCCAATCTCCTCGTCAACGGTAATCTAGTCTATTACGAGAATGACACCTTAGATTTTAGTGACCATCAATGCGAGTCGCTACCGCAATTAATAATGCAAAGGCTATATAGCCCGGAAGGATATTTAAGACTCGGCGGAAAAACCACAACTTTGTACATCAATAGAAAACAAACTCTAAACTAACAATTGAGTATTTTCCTATGATCTCAATCCTGTATTTACTTCGTTCGTGTCCGTGCAGAATATAAAATGTATCGAATTGAATGGCACGTGTTGGTACGGTTGTATATTTCTAATATTACCGACCACTGAGTTAGATTACATGTAGGGAGGATTGAAAGGGGGAAACAAATTAACAAAATGTCAAGCGCATCAAGTCAAAACAGACCGCACAAACATTACAGGGAATGAAATCCACTTAGCAGCTAGCGGATTACGTCATTCCGCCAAAACAAAAGGTTTTGACGTGAAAAGAAAACATGTATTGGAATTATTCCAAACTGGTATTGTTTCATAAAAAGAAAATATGATTGTGCAAGAGGTCCACATATTTAAATGAAAACTTACATCACACACACACACATGTATATATTTATATACAGTATTTATATATACAAATATAATATCTATTTATTTTTTATTTACATATGTACCAGAAAGTAAATGTTTTTGTCCGAAAAAGATAAGCTGTAAAGCTGAAATTTAGCAAGAAGATAGAAGGATTGCCCCATATAACTCCAAAATTCTAAAAATTTGAAATTCCAAAATGGAACATGGGGGAGGGGGGCGAGCTATTATTATAAAACAACTTTTAGGAGGAGGTGGTGTGTTAAAATTTGGCAGACAAGTATACAGGCAACTCTAAATAATCAAATAAATCTCTAAGGGTGAAAGTCCTAAGAGTGAGTTGGATAAAGGGGGATAACGGTTTTAAAATTTTCCAAAACTAATAGTTTATAAATAAAGTTACTTATCAGTGTGTAAACAGTTTTTTATGAAGTAGAAAATCTAAATTTGACAAGCATGTAAAAAGACCTCTCCAGACAACTAAATAAATCCTTAAAATTGAATATTTATAAGTAGGAAAGTTGAAGGTGGAAGAAGAGGGGATTGTGTTAAATTTAAAAACTAATATAAACAGTTAATTCTAATTAATTTTATTTATGGTAGAGAACTGAAATTCTGCAGACAGGGACCCATTCCAATAAAAATAAAGTTTTAATATTTTAATTTTAAAATGGCACTCTAGTAGAAGATAGGAAGGGAGGGAGGGTTAAAGACACATAAGTAAAAAAAGGGAGGTGGAAAACTCTAATTTGTCAGGAATGTAGAGGGATCCTTTCAGATAACAAAATATGATTAAAAATGAGGTGGCCCAGTGGCTAAATCATTTTATAATAATAGAATTTGATAAAACTAAAGAAAAAGGGAAAATAAACTAATAAGCGTAAATTTGATGAAGAAAGCACACTTAGGGAAAGAGGAAAAATGTGAGCAGAATCCAATGCACAAAGGTGACATATTCTTCCTTTCTTCTGTCTTCTATGGTAGAAGTAGTCTCACACACATTTTAACACAAATAAAATAATATGTCAGCATTGTTGCCTTTGTAAAACACAAAAAAAGAAATAAAGAGAAGGTATACCTGACACAAACACTGGATTACTCCATTTTGAAAATAAAGAAAACTGTTTGAAACATACTGTACCAACTGTTTTTGGGAGTAAAGATAAATTTCGTGATTATGGTTAGTATTTATATTGGCCTATATATCATATTTAAACATATTAATGATGATAATAATAAAAATATTATTTTAAAATAATAATAATAATAAATTGAAAAATGTTAACCTTATAGAAAGAAAGAAACTATCTATCTTCTGTTGAGGCCTGGTGGTAATCTTGATTTGGTAATCCATTGGTGGGTCAGTTACAACTGTCCGAGTTGAGAACTGTTGGACTGTTTGGGAAATGCTCTTAATATTTTGATGGTGTAGCAGGTTTGAAAGTCTTGGTTGTGGGTACCAGCATGAATGGGTACAGGCTTGTCCAGATCTTTGTGGTTTGTGTCAAAACAATGATTGTTCATTCTTTATCTGAGATAACCTGTAGTAACGCCGATATATTCTGCATCACATGATTTGCACTGTAGTTTATATAGTAAGTTATTGGTTTTGCAATTGTAATAAACAGGGATTTTGTATTCCAATTTGATTACTTTGCTGTTGAAGGATGTAGCTGGTAGGTGGATTCCACATGTGCTGCAACGGGTGCTACCGCAGGGGTATGAACCTTTGTTAGTAGGTTTTTCTTCTCGGGTTCTCTTGGGGTCAGGAAGTTGGTGATGGACTAGAATATTGTGGAGATTGGGTGGCCATTTGAAAGTGACTCTTGGGGGTGAACTAAGAAGGTTTTGGGTCTGGGTGAAACTGGTTAGGAATTTGTAACCACTTTAAAGGATGGTGTATATTCGTTGTAGACCAGGATGGTGTTGTGTTGTGAGAGGGATGTCCTCAACTTTATTTGGAGAGTCATAGTCATCCCTGGAGATTTGGCTGTTTATCAAAGACTTGGGGTAACCTCTGTTTTGGAAAGCTGTGGAGAGTTGTTTACAATATTCAGTTAGACCATCGGGTTTTGAACATGTCCGTTTTGCACTGTTGACAAGGCTGAATGGTAGATAGGGTTTTGTGTATGAAGGATGGCTGCTATGATAGTGAAGGTATTGTTGGTGATTGGTGGGTTTTATATGTACAATTGGTGTGAATTTGGTTGTTTTCAAGGAGGATTCATATCAAGGAAGGTGAGACTATGCTGTTTTTTTTTATTGTGGGTGAAGTTTAAGGGAATGCAATTGTTGAGATGTCTAGAACGATGTTCAAGGATTCTTCGGAGTGAGGCAAGATCATGAAAATGGCATCGGTGTAGCGAAGCAATAGATAGGGTTGGATGGGCAGATATTGTAAAAAGCGTTCTTCTAATAGTCCCGTGTAAATATTTGCATATGAAGAAGCCATGCATGTACCCATAGCTGTGCCCTTTATCTGTAGGTTATTAATTGTCTAGAAAACGAAATTTGTTGAATTGAAGGATCAACCTAGCCAGCTCCACCAGGAAAGAAGTGGTAGGTTTGGATTCAGGAGGTCTGTGCTCTAAGAAATGCTCCATTTATGACATTCCATGCACATGAGGGATGTTAGTGTAGAGTGTCATAACATCAATAGTGACCAGAAAAAAGTTCGGTGAAAGGTTTTTAATTTAGTGAATTTTGTCTAAGAAGTGTTTTGTATCGTGTATGACTGAGGGAAGTTGTTCTACAAAGGGTTGTAAGTGTGAATCAACCAGAGATTAGATTCTCTCAGTTGGAGTGCTGCAACCAGATACAATCGGATGGCCATGCATAGAGGTCTAATTTATTTGTGGATTTTAGGGAGGAGATACACGATGGGAGTTTGAGTTTTTTGTGGAAAGCGAAGTTGAATTGAGTTAGTGGTGAGATTCTGTAGGGGACCTTCGCGTCATTAGTTTTATTTTCCCCTTTTATTTAGTTTTATCAATTCCCATTATTATAAAATAAGATTATAGTAGTTATCATATGTACGTATAGCCTGAACAGATAGTAAGACATGGTCGTAAATAAAATTATTTTGATAAAAAATGTTATATCAAAACATTTGAAAAAATACAGACCCTGGATCGAGTTCCCTTTTATCCCACCTTAGGAATGAAATCTGTAACCAATGTCCTACCCCAACAGATGGCAGAAGAGGGCCTAATCTTGTTCTTCCGTTGGCGAAAAGAGGCCAAAAATAATATAAAAGAAACTGACAAAAAAAGTTAAAACCAAAAGAAGCTTTGTAGGATCGTCAAAAATAAAACAAAAGAGGGATCCAGTCAGTTTGAGTTAAAGGAAGTAATTTTTTCCCCCTCAATAGTCGAAGTTCTTCTATTTGGTACAGAAGCAGAACAGGAAACTTCCACGTTCCATTATCTCCACCTATGATTGTGTATATTTTCTGTGTTCTGAAGTATGGATAAAAGATTAGCTTTGTTTTGTTTTTATTAGGTAGAATAAAATGTATGTAGAAAAAAGCTGAGACTTCAGTAAAATATAATTACATTTCAGGTTACCCAAATCCCCCACCCCCACCCTCACCCACAAACCTCGAACTCCGCGTTTCCTACACCTGGGTTTGCAATGAGTTCGCAAAACCCATCCCATTCAACTTATGACCTCCTTTATACCAGGTCGCTCTCCCCTGTTTCATGGTAATTTAATGCTCGACTGCCGGTTTTAAATTTATGACGCACTAACGACTCAAAAGAGTTGTTTTTTAATTAAAATCGAGCATTAATCTCACTTGGGAAAACATGTACGTCTTTTCTATACTTTTTGATGCTTGCCGCTACATTAGCCCTGTACGGCCCCGAGTAAAAAAAAAAAATCATAAATCTATAAACGTAATTATTGTGTATTGCCTTGGTTTAAGAAATATTTAAAGACTAAAGATCAAACTCAACCAAATAGCCTGATATTTAGACGTGTTGAGTTTTGAACATCTTTCCGATGTAGCTATTGTTGATGTCTCTTTCATAAAAGTGATTTGTAAACATATTTTATTCTATAATAGAAATATAACTTGCCTCACGTAAAACATTTAAGACAGAATTAATTAACATTTAAGAGAGAATAAATAAATTACTACGAAAACCACACTCAATAGATCCGACTGGGGCTCGAAGTAGGATCCTGACTTCCCAAGTCAGATTCTGGAATACAAAGTACTACACCGGCCTTTCAGATTCTCACACCCTTTGACTGAAACGCCACAATACGACCGAGCTGAATCTTTGGGGGTCCTATTAAACGGATTAACAGGGTATTAGATACACTATTATGCTTGGATCAGAAGACGTTTCAAAGTAGTGCGGTTTTCTGTAGCCTTCCCTCGACAACAGTAAAATTGGGATCAATTAAAGAGTTATTTTGTTTTAAATTTATTATTTTTCAATTTTATTGCATGCTTTAAAATTTGGCGTGGTTGCTTAACTGGCCTTAATTCCAATGTCTTCAAATGAAGACTTCAAAATAACACACTACATTGCGACACCTAGTTCGAACTGTATTATAAAAATTACGTGTTTATCCGTGGCGTAAGACTTTATCTATGGGGTAAAATGGTCTCTAAAGATTTCTAATTAGTTAGAGATGAGACAGAATCTTAAGTGGCGACTTCAACCTTAGAGTGCCATTTTGACTATTTCTTGGAAACATTTATTGATAACAAAAATAAGAAAAACTTGCATCGCATATTTGTTTGAAATATTAATTAAGTGAATGGCTATAAAATGGGGAAAAAGCTAAGTTTTAATGAAATACTTAGAATCTATTTTTCTAAGAAAATGTTAATTTTGGTATTTGTAATATCCCCTTATTTTTAAGATCAGGATGATATAATTAGGTCAACGTCATTTTAAGAGCAACTATTTTGTAGTCTACTAATGAACGTTGTCATTGTTTGAAATCAGTCTCACATTAATTGTTGGATAAAGTAATGTGAAAATGAAGATCAACTGGTGAATACTTATGAAGCAATGGTAGGACGGACATTTATATGTCCAATACGATAAGACATACATTCACAACAAGGAATATACATTAATAGATATATTTTAAATATACAAAAAAAACTGGAAAAAGCCGAAATTAAGACCGTGTGGGACGAATATTATTATTATTAGCAACGCGTCTTAATACCAGTTCGGTTTATACGCACTTACGCTAATGTGTAATGGTGGGATGATTGTGAGATGAAATGGAGGACCCACAGCTTAACGTGGGATACGAACCACGGTGGAGGCCTGGCATTCCACACTTTCACAAGTTGTGATTAATACAAGTCTTGTCAGAGGTGAAGGAAGGGTTTGGCATTCAGCTAAATCTGTGCCGGGACCTAGGATAGAACCCCGGGTCCCCAGCACAGAAGTCTGACACCTTACCCATAGACCACCAGGTCACCCAGGGATGAATGTATACCGGACTTAGACATGCCTTCGAATATCTCAGTTGGTAAAGTAAACTAAAGGTCAGGTTATGTGCCAGTTTCATAGTCAGACTTAGTACGCGTCAAGTGTAGTACTTGTACCGTGGCTACAGACTGACCCGGCACCAACAACAGTTTTCTACTCACTCTATTCACCAGAAAAGCCGAGGTCTCGTACAACAACAACAATCACGCCACGGAACGTCCTTGTTTACGCACTGCATAAAACTTTGAATGGGAAGTCAGCCACTTACTCATCTCTTCTCCAAAATAAGACAATCCGTTCGAAGCGCGCATGCGCGAGAGTGCAATTATAAGTGGATATCAGTGGCTCGGACGTCCGTGATTACCCCCACCCCCGTGGCTATGTGAGTCTCAACTGCGCTGTGGAAGAGTGGGACCTTGTGATTGGATATTGGTAACGACTCGATGATGTAATTCTTTACTGACAAGTTTCCCCCGCTGAGTAGAATCAAATATAAGCCTGTGGCCCGCGATGAATGGCACTCTTTGATGCTGGTTAGGTATAAGGAATACTTGGGCGCTTTGTAGGCCCCTAGGATCGTCTTAAACGTAAGCTATTGTTATGGATGGAAATTAATCTTTGACCATGAACATTGTATATTTCAGGTCATGGTTCAAATCATGGAGGAGTTTAGGAAATTCATAAGTAAATAAGGGAAATTAATCTTTGACCATGAACATTGTATATTTCAGGTTATGGTTCAAATCATGGAGGAGTTTAGGAAATTCATAAGTAAATAAGGGAAATTAATCTTTGACCATGAACATTGTATATTTCAGGTCATGGTTCAAATCATGGAGGAGTTTAGGAAATTCATAAGTAAATAAGGGAAATTAATCTTTGACCATGAACATTGTATATTTCAGGTCATGGTTCAAATCATGGAGGAGTTTAGGAAATTCATAAGTAAATAAGGGAAATTAATCTTTGACCATGAACATTGTATATTTCAGGTCATGGTTCAAATCATGGAGGAGTTTAGGAAATTCATAAGTAAATAAGGGAAATTAATCTTTGACCATGAACATTGTATATTTCAGGTCATGGTTCAAATCATGGAGGAGTTTAGGAAATTCATAAGTAAATAAGGGAAATTAATCTTTGACCATGAACATTGTATATTTCAGGTCATGGTTCAAATCATGGAGGAGTTTAGGAAATTCATAAGTAAATAAGGGAAATTAATCTTTGACCATGAACATTGTATATTTCAGGTCATGGTTCAAATCATGGAGGAGTTTAGGAAATTCATAAGTAAATAAGGGAAATTAATCTTTGACCATGAACATTGTATATTTCAGGTCATGGTTCAAATCATGGAGGAGTTTAGGAAATTCATAAGTAAATAAGGGAAATTAATCTTTGACCATGAACATTGTATATTTCAGGTCATGGTTCAAATCATGGAGGAGTTTAGGAAATTCATAAGTAAATAAGGGAAATTAATCTTTGACCATGAACATTGTATATTTCAGGTCATGGTTCAAATCATGGAGGAGTTTAGGAAATTCATAAGTAAATAAGGGAAATTAATCTTTGACCATGAACATTGTATATTTCAGGTCATGGTTCAAATCATGGAGGAGTTTAGGAAATTCATAAGTAAATAAGGGAAATTAATCTTTGACCATGAACATTGTATATTTCAGGTTATGGTTCAAATCCTGGAGGAGTTTAGGAAATTTATTGTAAATGAGGGAAATTAAACTTTGACTATGAACATTGTATATTTCAGGTCATGGTTCAAATCATGGCGAAGTTTAGGAAAATTATTGTAAAAGAGGGAGATTAAACTTCGACCATGATCTTTCTATATTCAGGTCAGGGTTGGAATCATTGTCATAAGGAGTCAGTCTATCTGAAGTTGTTAAGTGTTTGTTGATTAAGTGGGAGACACCAAGTCTTGTAACTGTTAGATGACTTTAATTCTTGTAGGTTTGTTTACTATCTCATGGGAAATGTTAAGTATTAGGTTATTTATATTGTTAACAGTCAGATGACTTTAATTTTATATGTTATGTCTACTATCATTGAGACCTATTAAAAGTTAGTTTGATGGAAATGTTAACTTACAGCTTTGAGAGCATTATATTCACATAGGGAGGTATATTACTTGTACCCCTTTAAGTTTTTAATAGGGACGATTTCCCTGTCAATGTCAAATAATGATATCCTGTTTTGTTTCTTTAATTATGAGGAGTATTACTTTGTTATTCATACCCGAGTAGTGATTTCTATCAAAGTTGGATATACCAAATTGTACAAATTGTTCGATGCTGATAATCATCCAAATAAACGAGCCCTCGGGCTGTATTTGTTACCTTCGCTTGTTCTTGTCTGAACCCAGACTACCTCATGGTTATGTCCCTTAGACTTAGCCATAATATCTCTGGTAAGACAAGGGTGTTGTTGGGCTTGCTGAAAATAGATAAAATAGGTCCCTTGTGATTACCCCTTTTTTATGTTGTAATTTAACAACTCGCTATCTGTGGTGACTGGTTGGACTTAGACGATATGGCTAAGGTACTGTCCCCACAGAGGGCCGGTTGATACTGTACTAGATTAAATACAAGATAACACCTACTTAGACCAGAAACGAATGGGCAAGTTTCACATTTTAAACTAGCCCATTTCATTCTGGTCTAGATAGGTGTCATGTATTTAATATAGCACCGCACTATTCACTCTGACTATGAAACTGGCCCTAAGCCAAAAATGAGGGTGCTCAAATTACTGCCCATGCAATTTTTTCCAACACAAAATTTAAACCATGTTTAGAGAAATAACTTTTAAGAAGAAATCACATTGTAAATGGAACTAAAGACACAAATTATTTTTTTCCATAATATGCAACGTTGTGGAATTTTGAGCGCATGGAAACGTTTAAATTAGTTTGTAAATTGTGTTATAAGGCGAATATTACGTGCGCGACAAATTCCTCCAAATTATAACTAACTCGATGATATAATTCCTCGCGAATGACGAGGGGAGGAAGGCGGTGCATTTAGCAGTGATGATCTGGTGTGAAACAAGTGAATATAATGACTGCCAAGTCCATGGGGGGGTATTATGATGCCTCAAAGCCACGAAGCAGGAGGCGAGGGTGGGAGGGGGGATCAATCCAACCAAGGTCACCGCCACCGACGTTGGTCGAATTATACACTGGTCAACACCACCATCAATTCATCACAGGCGCGCCGTAGTCGGGTCATAGAGCATTGAATGCGCCAGGCGGGTGGCACCCATGCGAAGTCCCTTTCCCCTTTCCCACAGCACTAGACCGTATTATTATAGTGTTTGGCGTTGAATGGGTTGTCCTATCCAGCTGGGGAACATTCATTCCCATCAGTATGACGAGTCGTCCATGCAAGAAGGCGCGAAAGCTAATTGCAATGCCAGAAGGTGCAAGGCGGAGACAAAGATAGAGAAACTAAACAGAGTTGAGAAGGTACGCGCTCACTCACCGTGGAGTTAGGCATTGGCTGGAATATTTAATAAGCCCATTTCCGTTAATTGAAATCACGAGAAAGCGACTGAACCTATTTTGGCGAACAACCACTCATTTTAAAGGTTAGGGGACCAGGATGTCACCAAAAATGGAAAATTCCACAAAAACCCGAGTTCACTTGTGAATGTCAAAAGCTCTTTGCCCTGTCGAATGCAAGTATAAAACCTATATCGTGGGATAGTGGGTGGGAGGGTGAAAACCATGGCGTGGCTTCACAACCTACCAAAGTAACCTTCCGCGCCAACAAGAACAGATGGATTCACGAGAACCGTAGATGACGCTAGCTACCGGACAGGTCTTGTGGAAAAAATCATACGTTTGAAATATCAATTTTCTCGAGAATGAGTGATATTTTTATGTTAATATTTTCAACACCCTATTAAGATAATGTATCGATGTTTCTTAATTGTTACATTTTCTTATTTTTTGTTATGAAGTCGGCACTTTAATATTGAAAAATGTCAAATTTATAGATATTTGATCACTGTTAAGATTATGGAGGAGAGGTGTATATTAAAAGTATAATTTAATCAACATGCTTCTATTCTTGAAAAAACCGTTTCCGAAAAGAAAATTGCAAAATAATAAAAAAAAATCTTGAAGATAACCGTTTGTTCCCACGACTCTGCATTATCACGCCAAATTAAAAGGGCCTATCATCTTGAAAATAATAACGCAATTTTCACATAATTTATCTAAGTGAAAAATGGCAACCTGGAAACGAGAATCGAACCCAGGACCTTGGCTTTTAATTCATCCTTAATGCCTATAACTATTAGAACTAGGCTTAATGGAGTCTTAGAAAATGTATAGCTACTACCACATTCGTAATTCAAAAATATGTTGAATCTATTAAAGCAGAATTTATTGTTACAAAACAACCTTCCAATCCTTTGAGTACTTCAACATGACCCACCACGGATAGAACACCCTCTCTTTCCCAACCCTACCAACAAAAAATTTTATACGTCGAAAATGCAGCAATCTGTAATTTTAAAATGGATTCTAAAAATAAATTAGAATCGATACAAACAATTTCCGTTCAATTTTAAACATGACTATCGTATTATAATAGTCCGAGCAGTGAAATATTTTGAGAGACTGCACGTTGAAACTAT